>JAIPRL010006630.1:0-26522 GCA_025469235.1 Pemphigus obesinymphae
CGACGAAATTAAATTCTCGATTTTACGAAATCGTATTTTTCGTAATTTTTTGGTAGTTTTTGCTTATACATTAAAAAACTATTATGAAAATCAAAAAATGACCTCTTAAAAGTACCAACTAGATGGAATTTGCTACCGGAAACCGGGTATGAGTGTAAAGATCGGAGCACTCCTTCTGGTAGAAAAAGTGTTTACAGAAAAATAAAAAAAAATAAATAAATAAAAATAAACATCATTGTAAAACCATAAGCTTCCTCGTTACGCTCAGAATCTAAAATGCAACATAAACAATTTATAATTTTAACGAATATGATGACATTTCTAGGTTTATTAGTGTACATGTCAGCATGTACACATTTATATAGGTACCTACATATATACCTATTTACAACATATATATAGTATATATTATATTTATATAGTTTCGCCGTACCTACTACAATATATATATATTTTTTTTTTGTTCAAACTAAAAGAGTTAATATAAAGTTTATTCACTTATTATTATTTATCAAATTTTTTTAGGATTTTACGTCATGCATTTTTTATATCCTGTTTTAAATATATTGACATTTTATTGAAATATTTATCATTTTTTCACCTCAAGATATTTTTACTCCCCTCGCCCCTATGTAAAATATATGTAATTATATACCAATAGTATAACAAATTTTTGTGTTAGGTGATTATTATATCTTGGGTTAAAAATATTCACATTTTAATAATTTTTTCACCTCAGGATATTTTTGCCCCCCTATGTAAAATATATGTAATTATTTACCAAATGCATAACAAATTTTTATATTGGTCAATTGTTATCTCCTAGGTTAAATATATTGACATTTAAATAGGTTTTACCTTAGGATATTTTTACCCTGAAGCAAAACTAAGTTATATTAAAAATCAGATTTTTAATTTAGAAGCCCAACTTGACCTAAAACTTAATGATTTTGAAAACTCGGCCCAAATATTTTTGGTTTACATATGAAAGCCCAATTCGGTACTGTATTAAATAATTTTTTGGATATCGATATATTTTTTAAATTGATTTTCTAAGGAAATGATTTATGGACCAAATTTGCATATTTGTTTTACACAACCAAAAAAAAAAAAAAAATACGAGTAAGAAACAAATTTCCATCATATTGAACTTTATTTCTAATTTTATTATTATCAAAAATTCAAAAATGGATATAATTTAAAAACTCAACTCGTAATGTATTTTGAATTTTAAAATCCGACATGGCCCATACTAGATTTAAAATAACGTATAAAATACATAGGTACTAAATAATACTAAATGAAAGCGTGATATAACATGATAACAATATTTGGTATAAACACAGTTTAGTACCTACACATGCAAATTTTTCAAATAATTTTTTTCATAATATGTGTTTTTAGTCACTGAATTTTAAATAGTTAAAAAACATTTCTCCCTAACATACTTTGGATGTTTCACAAAAAAATTATTATTATTTATTTTTCCAAAATAAAATTTTCATATACAAATATGTACTTTATCATTTGGTATATTTTTTTTATCATAAAAATGATGGTGATATCAAATTTCGATTATTTAATTACTTTGGAAATTTTAACATAAACAGCATAAAAATAACTAATTTCTCTAAAATGTGATATTACCTCGTAAAATATTTAATTTCGATTAATTTTTAATTTTTTTTTTATATAAATATATATTTTTTAATTTAAAAATTGTTTTTTGGTGTAAACATTGGGTCGTCATTACAATAACGTTACTACTATATTAATATATTATCTTAAATTAAATATTTTATGCTACGTTGCTATGTTTACGGAACAGTGATGTTTACCACAGTTTTAAAGAATCAGTCACTTGGACAGTTTTATATTATTATTGTATTTTAATTTATTAATTTTCCTTTCCTGGTGAGCAGGGGGTTTGAACGATGAGCCTCCAAATTGAAAGGTCCAAAGCAACAGAAGAAGGTAGGCGTAAGGAGCTTTCATTTTCACGTAGCGTGGGTTTGCCCGTTAGGTCACGTTAGTATTCAGTTTGCCATTTTCCTTCATTGGTTTGTTTAAGGACCGAGCCCCCAAGTCAAGAGGTCCGTAGTACCTCGAGTGTAATGACCGAAGTCTGCAGACGTAGGGAGTGATCATTCTCGCGTAACTACGGTTCGCCCATCAAGTCACCTATCTACATGATGTGTAAGGACAATATTCATTCCACATTTCAAGGGACCCTGAAAGAGTTCATTTATCCCCCCAGGTTTGCTATTTTAATTTTTCCGGGGCGTTTGGGAGCCGAGAAAAATAAACACTAAATGGTAATGGGCTATAACATGATAACAATATTTTATTACATGATAATAAAAATATTCATATTTAAATATTTAATAGTATTATATTTACCATTGTCATACAAGATTTTAAGTTGAATTTCGTGATGTTACGAAGTTATAACATATGTCACAATAGTTTTTAGGATATGTTTTGATATGTAACAAAATTCAATTCTAGTTACAATAGTAAATTTGTAGTCTTATGGTCACTTTTTCTTTCATATGACAACCCCTTGGAATAATGATACTAAGTTTGTTATCTAGTACAGTATAGAAGTCTGTTATATTATTTGATATTATTTAACAGGGCACATCACAGTCGAGTCTCTAGTTTATTGAAACGCACTGTTGTGTACAATATATTAACGTTATAAATTGATTTTTGATATTAGTTTTTCCCGAAGAATAGACAATGACAATGTTACGGATGTGATGGATTGTCCCGAAAAACCGAAACCATTCGAACAAACGTTGAACACCGCTATACACTTGGTAACTATGAACGCATCTTTAACAATAAAAACAATATCTTGTATAAATCGGTCGTGTTTTATTTTTCTGTTATAGGGTATGAATTTGTATAGTGGGTTGGGCTAATTTTGTCTACAATATTGTGTCAAAATTTGTTTTCCTAACTAGACTACAGCCCAAAAACAATGTTTTCTAGTAAAACAGTTTTTTACAGTAAAATAACTCATGTGTGGTGTCCCCCTTAACACCTTACCTATACTTATACTCTGTTCCAGATAAGTCGTAGCAGGTAGAAACTTACTGTACATAGCAGGGGTAATAAGTATATTTTTTGTGTGTCTGAACCACAACCTGGAGCTATATTCTCGGGATTCAACAGCTGCTGAGTGCACAATTTTATAAATTTAACACAGTAACGTTACAAGTAAAACTCTGTGCACAAGCTGAAAATGAGAACTGCTGCCCTCCACCAATGACTACCAATTTAACGATAGGTATCAAATGATATTATCTAAAAGAAAATCAGGTGCACCTGAGGTTACCTGTAGAGTTATCTGGGACAGACTATACATAAACTAAATCCTAGAATTTACTCTGATTAATTTTGTTTTTATTAATTTCAGGAACATGCCTTGATCACATTGGTTATTGAATGGACTGTTATAAGTTTAACAAAATGTCAAACATCTTGCTGAACGACTAGCTCAATTGGTATGTATAATTTTTCATTTCGTTCTTATAAATTTATTTATTTTGTTAATTTGTCATTTATCAATCATTTATAAAATTTAAAATAATCTCAATTTATATAAGTGTAACCTACATGATATTAAATATTATTCATATCTTGTTCTAAAAATATTTTAGAACTGCATAAACTGAACAGTTTTCGTGAAAATGTGGTCAAGTCAAAACTATCAACTTTTTAGGAGACAATAAAAACATTTCTACTTTATACAATTTCAATTTTGTATTTTATATAAATGAAAAATTTTAATGAATAACGAATTTGAATGTAATAATTACTGATATATTGGATTTTGGATAAATTTATTTGTGGATTTATGATTTAAAAAAATCATTCACCAGGTTTTGTCTGACCTGTAGTTTTTTCTTATGTTTTTTTTTTTGTTTAAAATTCAATGGACATATATATTATAATTTATAATATTGATTATTATGGATAATATAATATTACAATCATTTAAACAAAAAGGTACATTAAGTAGTTAAAAAATAATTATTATATTCATAAATATTTGAAGTTCAAATCAGATTTTTACCAAAAGAACTTGAATTATGTATATTTTTTATTTATTTATTTTAAATTAAACACCAAGAAGGCAGTATACTAGAGGTTGCAAATATATTAGTACAATATGAATGTAAGTGTACTGAAAAAAAAAAAAATAATAATAATAAAAATCAATATATATATTATATACATACATATATATGACATTGAGGTTACAATGAAGTTGGGTATGGAATGAAATGGATGTGGGAGAAAAAATATTTACAGTTGTATAATTAAAAATTTATATTAGAGACACGAAGCATCCGGTGTAAAGGATAAGAAAATATATATTAGAGAGAAGTTCTAAAGCATCGATAGAGTTGGAAAATATTTGAGGAAATGTTAGTCAGCTAGCATCTGGCGCAATGAAAGGGTGTCAATATGTTTAAGATCTCTAATAGGAGTATAGTTGTGGTTAAAAATTGGGGTCTTTAATTTAAATGCTAAATGTGGAAATTCGTTCATAGTATAAAAGAAAAGGATGGGAAAGTAAAATCTGTTAAAAGAAATAACATGGCATTTATTGATATTAAGAGATAAGCTCAGGTTGTGTGCCCATTTACTGAAAATGTTGATTTGATTTAGCAAAATTGGATAGTGATTGGTAAATTCAATGTTCAGGAATATTGTAATATCATCAGCATAAAGTAACATTTCAGCATTGGATAAATGGTTCCTAAAGAGTTAACAAAAAGTTTGAACAAGATCACACTTGAGTGTTCACCTTGTGGTACTCCAGAAGTTACCAGTGATAAATTGGAAATAGTCTCGTTAACTCTGATAAATTGTTTTCTATTAGAGATATAGGATTTTAGCCAACAGAGTAGCAGGTATCAGATTCATTGTGATTCTGCCAAGGAAGTAGTAGTCAAGAGTATCAAAGGCTTTAGAAAAGTCAGTAATAATTACATTAGTCTGCTAGTCTTTTTTAAAACTCTCACGAATGGTGGAGGAGAAAGTCATACTACTGGTTATGGTAGATTTAACAGTCCTAAGTCCATGTTGCATAGGGATTAGAATATGGTTGATATTCTGTTTTATGGAGTTGTAAACAATAAGCTCAAATATCTTTGCTAGGTGAGATAGTATGATGATGGGCCTATAGTTTTTAAGCTTTGAGGGAGCACCTGATTTAAGAATGGTGGTTACTGAACATATTTTCCATAAGCTTAGAAAATGACTTTCATTAAGGGAGCACCTGAATAGATGGTACACAGGGATGAAGAAAAACTACAATTAAAAAGTAAAAAGGCAGAGATTTGACTATTTGGCATGAAATTTCTTACAAAATTGATATATAACCCAAAAAATTACAAAATTGGACATGACCACCTTCTTATAAAAACCGTTCAACTATAATATTTTTAATATTATTATAACAATAATTAAATCTATTTTTACGGGTATCAATATAAGTAAATATTTAAATGAAACATGTATAAAATTTGCCTTAGAATTAATATTTTTCTGAAAGTTTTAATGTACCTACCTATTGATATTGAATATTAAATCAACCATTTAATTAATTATTAGAATTTAAAGTTAAGAAAAACCATTTTTTAGGGAATTTCTTGTCCCTCCACACCCAACTTCAAATAATCGGGTCAAAATATTCAATCTAAAATAAAGGTTATCGTTTATGACAAATAAAGAACCTAAAAAATAATTAATAGGCAGAAATAACTTTTTATTAATATGTAGTAACATTCATATTTTAACTTTATAAATATAGAGTTTAAAAAAGATAAATGTTCACAGTATAATTATTTAGGTGTGCATGTTAATAGAATTACCTTGTATGTGTACATGGCACTTGCTCTTATTTTATTTGGAATTATTTGAATTTGCGTACATACAATACTATTTAAATCAAAGCTTAATTTGTGCCACAATTAACATGCCAAATTGTGAACCTGAATAATTTATATTGTGATTTCTTATATGTATGATATAGCTTAGTAGTTACTGTTATAATAATGAATTAAATACTACTTTTTTTTAAATATACATTTTTATTTCTTTACTTGATAGTAAAATTTTTATCAGATATTCAGTGTCTATAAATTATAAATTATTTCTTTTTATATCATATTTAAAAATAAATTTATATATAATCACTAAATTAAATAGGTACAAAATATATAAATTAATCATTTAATAGTATTGTCTACTGTTCTAACCTATAATAGTTTACTTATTATGAATAAGTACATACAGTATATTAAAAATTAGTAAATTAGTTTAGGAAGTTGAAAAAATTCTATAAATTACAATTATTTTATTTGTACATGACAATGTAATAAAATATTAATACCTATATATTTAAAATATTTAGTTCCATTTTAATATACTAGTAGTTGCATTGGATTGTAATTTATCTAAAACATTTCAATATCATTATTAAACAATTAATACAGTAACATACCTATCTATATTAGTTTGTGGAATATTATTCAAAATCTAGAATATTGTTTCATTATATAATTCATATAAAGGGTAGTTATGTAAATATATAGTAAATAGTAGGTTTTTAAATCACAAATAACATAATTGAATTTGTTTATTATTATTATTATAAATATTAGTGTAGGTTAATATTTTTATCTAAGTATTTCAAAACAATTTAAAAGTATTTTATTTTACTTTTAATACAATTAGTTAGTGCAATAAATTAGTATAATTTTTACTAATATATTTAATTTAATCTATTTTCAGATGAGTTATAATCAGAAAATCAGGTTATTGCAGCTGCCTTGGAAAAGCACAAAAAGAATAATTAAACGTTTAATTATAAATGGTACAAATGAGATATGGAAAATATTGTTTTTAGTCAAATTATAAAGAATATAATTCAATTTAATTAAATAATTCATTTACAAATTTTTAGTGTCTGTACACAAGTAAATATAAATAAAACAAGTAAGGCATACACAATAAAACCCTTACTGATTTTAGATAAGTAAAACTAATACATATTTTTGTAATTATAATAATTCCCTTTAATTATTTCGCTCAAATTATATTGTTAGTTTAACTATTCCTTATCTATCAACTTAAGTTACAGCAACACAGCACCTAAATTTTCTCACATATCATGGACAAGTGTACTTTATGAAGTATGGACTTAACTATAACATGCCATGAACATATGCATTAGACTTATGTGTCTGACTTTTATTCTTACACATTTTATTAACTAAAATCTTAGATACAATTTTTATAATTAAGAAATAAAAATTCACTAGTACATAGATTTAATTCCATATTCTTTATTGAAAATTAGGGTTAGAGGGTGTTTTGAGTATTTAATTCTCTCAGAATGCATACAACTAAAAGTATACTTGTATGAGATAATATAAGTATGTGAAAGAAACTTGGTCCATTAATTTCGCCCAATTTTCCGGATTGTATCAGAAACTTAGTTACTTTTTACATAAAGAAACATATTGATATTTTGTTCATTTTTAAGAGAAATAATTTTGTTCTTTCTGCTAATATAGCTTAAAGAATTTAGATATAAAGTTTTTAAATTTTTTCAGAGTTTTTGTATAATTCAACTGGTTTGTGATAATATTTAAGGTGTTTAAAATTATTAATGTCAAAATCTTGTTTACTATTTGATAAATAGTTTAGTAGAAATAATAATTTATAATAAATTACAGTATTTTTCAAGTAAATGCGTCAAAATAAATGTCTGTGTCAGTTTTCAGAATATTTATAAAGATACTTCCAAAAATTCCTAATGTTATTAAATATTATCTTAATATTATACATAACCATCCAAAATTTGTATTAAATTAATAACATACTATTTAATAACAAATTATTATTTTTACAAATTTATTACTATTACATATTACATGAGATTGACTTGTCACATTTAAAAAAAAAAAAGTTTTCGCTACAACCACAATACTAATAATTATAATTTAAAGTATTGAATTCCAATTTTTAAAACCTGTGCTATGTAAATTTTATGTAATGTTTGTTTTTTAATACATCGGTAGGTACCTATTTAAATAGACCTTAATACACCCTTTTTAAGGGACATTTTATAACATATGTAAAATTAAAACCAAACAAATTAAAAATATCTTAATATTTTAAAAGTAATTTTAAAATGTTCCCATGTACGTATCAATATTGTTGTTTAAACGCGGTATTTGTTTTTTTTTTTTTTTTAAAACTATGTTATACCTTCATCTTTCAAATTGTACAGATTACAGAATGATCATAGATCATTATTATTGCCACCAAATAAAAGAAGAGAAATTTTTCTACCATTTTCTTTGGTAAATATTCTAAATTTGTAACTGTTGATCCTAAAAATGTCAAATTTTACCATTTTCAATTGCTTATGAAAAATACAATATTAAGATGAAACAAAAATGGCTCTATTGAAATTTTATAAAAGTTGTGTTATTCATATAAAAAAATGTATCTGTGGTTGGTCTAGCCGATATATTAATTAAAGTACGTAAATGTTTTTTTTTTCAACATGTGGTGTCCTCAAATTAAAAGTATGTCTGAATTATTTTATATATAATTTTTATTTTGTCCATAAATTGAAATTTTAAAATTAATTTTTTTTTTATATTATGTAAATATTAAATACTAGTGTGATTTATAAAAATAGAAATAAATTTTCATTTCTTTAGTAATTTGTTTGACAAAACTTCAAAAAATTTTGATAAATAAATTGTGTATTTGATTATCAATAAAATTTGAATTTATTTTCAGGAATTTGAAAATTGTTATCTACTTTGGAACTTGCTTTAAAAGTGGCTGGTTCTGGGCATCTGGACATCAGTACAATTTGTAGAGATTATTCAGTCATCAAACTCTATGATAAGATCCTTAAGCAATGTAAGCTAGACAATCAGAATAAAATGAATAGAGACATTATTGTTGTATACTCAGTTCCAGACATAAGTACGTAAATATAAGATGAATAATGACACTTTCTGTAGAATTATTCATTGTCACGATTCAAAATACAGTGAATTATATAAAATTAATCGGTTATTTTTCACAGTACCTCGGGGCTGATATTTATAAAAATCTTTCATCTAAAGCACCCCTTAACACCACGGAAGAAGAGAAAGAAAAAAAATACTTGCCAAAAGTCTATGGGGACAAAAAATTCGAGTAAATTATTATTATTATTAATATTATTTGTATTTTAGATGAAAGTTATTATAATGTAATTTTTAACAAGGTTATTATAAATGTGATGAGAGCTTTTAAGGTACCTGTGAGAAAAAACTCTAATATGATGATGAGAAATTTAGTTATTTTTCCAGTTTAATATTTAATGATATAGGTCTTAAGAATAATATATGTAGAACAGAAACGGCTGAATGTACAACATGATAAAAATATATACAATTGTCTATGAAATCGGTCACATTTTTATTTGTATTTTACCACTTTAAGTAATTATTATTTTTAATACTAATATGATTCTAGTTACTAATTAGATTTTACTCTCTTGTATTTTTTTAAAATCTAAATAATATTGTAATCATCGGCAAAAAATACTAGATAGTCAAGAAATATCTTGTTAAATGAAATTGGTCAGCGAAAACATTTTCCAAAACACCAATGGTTATAAGTATAATTGCTATCAATTTGTAATTGCTATCAATTTGTAATTGCTGTCAAGTTTTAAATGTTGTTAAACACGGGTATATAACAGATTACTTTTTCGTATTTTTTCATGGGATAAATTTTTATATGTTTCTAATAATGTCTACATTAAAGTCTTAAAACTTATTTATATTATCTAAATATGTACTTAATTAACAATAATAGTTGTCAAAACACATAAAGAACAATCTAAAATATGAAAAATATGAGCGTACAAAGTATATAAAATTTTCATAAATTTCCATCTACATTTCAGAAAAATTAATCAGGTATCCCTTTAATTTTTACTTTAAATATACTTAAATTAAATTATTTTAATTAAATACATGTAGGTACCTATATAATATAATAATATGTAATAACTAATATTGAGCGTTTGATTATTTAAATATTTTAGGGATGCTTATCGTGTGTACAATGTGTCTTGTGTGGATCTATCAATCTAACATTTAAATAGATATAAGAGGATTTCATGTAGTTTATGTATTACTTAATACAAGAGAATTTATGTCTATAAATTAACGAGATTTTTATTAAATGGTCTTTCAAATCATAGAATCAAAATGTAGGTAAGTTAAAAGTACCTACTCTTTGAAATATTAAACACAGTTTTTAGTATAATATATGATAGAAAAATAACAATATATTGTCTATATTAAATTAAACGGGTAAATTATTATATTTAAAATGTACCTATATGTATGTTTATTTGTATAAATCAGATACTTCACAAAACTGAGTAGTTTTTATTAAAGCTCTATAGTACCCACATCTTCAGTTTCTATAACATAATAATTATATTTCGAAAAACTACCATTTTATTATTTATTATTAATAAAATCTGGCTATTGCAGCTGCCTTAAAGAAAGATAAGTAAACATTTAATTATATATGATACAAATGAGGTATGGTTAATATTGTTTTTAGATTAATTATAAACAATATAATGTAGTTTAATAAGTCATTTACACATTGTTAATGTCTGTACATAAATAACTTCAACATTTGCATTAATTTTAAATGTACATAGATATTCAATAAAAAAGAATCAAGTAATGCATATATTATAAATCCCTAACTAATTTTTAAGTAGGTAATACTAATATGTATTTTCATAATTATAACAATTCTCTTTAATTATTGCACATCAACCATAAATACTGCATCAGAGCATGTTTTACATACAATATTATAATTTGCATGCACAAGCACAAATCAATAAATATGTCTACCATATTTGAAAAGACACTAAATCCCATATTGAATATTTCAATCATAATTGACTTAGTGATGCGATAAGGATTTTTAAAACTTATCTGAATTAGTCATAAAATCTACTTTAGAATGGGTTTCCCAATTTTTATATTTTTTCTCCTTGATTTTTAAAAAAATTTAAAATATCAAAATTATTAACTTAACTTTAGGGAGGCATAATATCAAAATTGTGGGAAAGTTTATCAAAAAGTAGACTTCTCGAAAAATTTAGATAAGTTTTTAGAATTCTTATCACATCAGTAGATCTATTTATATATTGGAAATATAAATAATTTGAATTGGTATGCTACATATGTAAAAACAAAATAATACCTTGTATATAATTAAGGTTTAACTTTTACAAGTAAATAATCATTGATTTTATCGTAATAAATGATTTTTATTTACTTTTTATAATTATTTTAATATAAATAATTTGTAAATGATTAGATTTGATTAGTTAATTTATTTATTATTATACTTTAATTATTTTGGAATGACCAATTATTTTAATCAAAGGGAATTTAATATATCAAGTATTCTTTAAATAAATGTGTATAACTCCAAACACAAAGATTTAATTCTAAACATAGGAAAACCCCATTCCAAAAAATAAGAAAAAAAATATTTCCCAGAAATTTTTTTATTTGAAAAATTTTAAAATAAATTATTGTTTTCGAAAAATTAAAAAACAAATTTTTTTAAATTCTTTTAGTTCTTTCCATTTTTTTTTTTTTTTTTTTTTTATGGCGTTTTTTTATCATTAATTGGTTATTTTAATAATATTATTCAAATAACACTGTCAAAAATTGTTTGTCCTCAAAATGTCACGGGGTATTTGTTCCTCCTATCTACTCCTAAATATGCTACTTAGAATATAATATGAAAGTTACATTTATGATGTCAAAAGTAAAAACTAGACATTTTTATTCCAGAGCGAGCTAACTTTTATTCTTTATAATACTTATGTAGTAGGTACCTATCTACTATTGTATATTATGTGTTATACAATACAAATATTAATTCAAGAAAACAATATTTATCTAAGAAATTACTGTTTTTATGTGCGAATTATATTTCAGGGGAGCTGGTCCCCCCTGTGAGTTATACCTACATAGTTGTTCAGGTTATATATATATGGTTTTGTTAAAATTACTAAATTCAATACCTACTAATAGTTATTATATTATGTGTGTAATATTTTTTTACAGAAAGTTTCTATTTGGTATGTCCGGAAGTTCCCGATGTTCACTTAGCAACAAAAGACAAATGCCATCACATTATGGATACGTTCTGTAGCCTGGAAGCAACGTTTTATAATTCATACAAATAAGTTACAACAGAACTACCATCCACATAAAAAATTTCAAACAAACCCGTCAATGTTGATTCATTTTTCTTTTAATCAATTTTCATTATATTGAATATTAAACTTGATTTAATGAAGTATACATAGTATCTTTTATTTTAGTGTTATTAATTCCCAGTATTTTATCACAATTGGTGCATTAAAAAAAAATGTATTTATTATAATACAGGTATTTTGTTAAATTAAGATATTGAATATGCATTTATTAAATGTGGATCATGAAAGGGAATTATGGTGCATGTTACTTTGCATAAACAAAGTAGACAGACAACAGCTAAATGTACAAGAGTATGGAATAAACAGAATCGGTTTACATGTTCAAGAGATATTATCTAAGACTACTTAGGTCTGTATTCCTTTCACTCTCTATGTATGAAGCCATGTATTACAATAATTCACAAATAATTATCAATGGAATACAGAAACTCGTTATATATCAATTTTTAAGGTAAATTGTATATAGATTCATTTAAAAATATGACCAAACGTGAGCTATATATACTTTAAGATTCATTTGAGTTTAAATAACATTTTTTAATATTTTAAAAATTTTTTTTAGTTTAAATATTGATTAATTATTCGGATTGCTACAACTTTTACTCAATTTCATATTTTTCAATAACCAATTTTTTTAGAGGAAAAATGAACATTAGGAAAAGTACTTTTGATATTTTGTCAGTTGAAATTATAACTTGTGTATTTAATTTGCAATGCAACATTGTGTCTCATGTTTAATTTTACCACTATGTAATTTACTCATAGAAAAAGCGGTCAATTAAAATATTGTTCCAAATTTAGATTATTTATCAATTACAAATAATTATAATGATAATTTTTAAAATTAAAAATATTTTTGGAACAAAAATAAGTAGATAAGTTGAAAAAAACCTTAAATAAATGGACTCAAAAATGTAAATTAATTTCTAATAAATAATTAATGAATAATATGTTGAATTAATATATAAATAATACTAATAAATTAAATACTAATATTTCTATATAATGTAATATTATTATAATTTATTAATGTTTATAATTTAAGTAGATGACAGATGCAGGAACACGCATCCTATTAGATTGATTAATTTGTAATTATTATTACATTTTAAAACAGTGGTACTTAAATAATGTAAAAATATGATACAAAATAAATGAACCAGATAATTAAATAGTATGTAAATACTAAATTGTATATATAATATGTATAGTCAAATATGCTGGTGAATCCCTAGGATATTGCTACTCGTAGACTGTAGGTATAATTTATTCTAGAGGTTAATCTAATTTACTGATTTTTGTTGACTTGATTTCAATCAATTTTCCTAATAAAATTATAAGCACTGTTGAACATTTTTTAACACACAATTTATTAATATTCTCATCTTCACATTTGAATATTGATTAAAAAAAAAAAATATAGAAAAATATTATATTCATCTGTCTTGACAATTTTGGCAAGTTACAAATAACTTAACAATTGAATGTTATCCAATTAATTATATTTGCATTTATAGAAATAGAAACAGAAATATATATAGATATAGAAACGTGAAAATCCAAAACACTCAAAGAGTATGTTTTTCCTAACCTTTTTATATTAGAAATAAATTTAAAAGATACAATAATAATTTCTTAACATAAAATACTAATTTTCTCAGTTAATTTTTGTGTTAAGGAATATTTTGAAAATTTTTTTTTAAATAATTTATTTTTCTAATTTTTAAATGTAAATAAAAAATATTGTTTTTTCTTAACTTGAAACACTTATGAAAATCAGTATTTTTTAAAAAATATATCTATTTATATATATATTTCATACCTATATCTATTCAAAAATTTTATACATAAATAAATTAAATTAAAAAATGAATGTCTGGTAAAAATTTAGGATTATAATAATTTTATAGGTAATTTGTTTTATTAAAAAGTTTTCCCAACACAAAAATTAACCGATTTAAATATGAAAATTTAATGATTATTTTATATTAAAAATCACCATACCTCTAATACCGGTGTTTTATATACTTATAGTTGTTAAATTAATGTATTGTATTATTATTAGGTACAATAATATTTATATTTGTGCTTCGTACTATTTTTTAATAAATTACTAAATAAATTCATATTGCTTTTTATTTTTTTCTATAATAAATAGTAATATAAAGTAAAAAAGAATTCCAAATTGTATTTAATAATTACTTATTATAAATATGTATTAATTATTAATTATCAAATAAAATTTGGAAATTTTTTTTCATTATAATACTATTTATTACAGAAAAAAATAAAAATAAAAGGCAATATGAATTTATTTAGTAATTTGTTAAAATATATTATAATTATTATTTTACCTATTAATAATACAATACACTCATTTAACAATAATTATAAATATACAAAACACCAGTATTTGAGGTACGGTGATTTTTGATATAAAATAATCATTAAATTTTCACATTCAAATATAATTAGGTATAAAATTGATATTAATTTATCAATAAAATAATAATATAATGCAATAAATAAATTTGTCGATAAAAATAATGTTATTTTTATATGAATTACTATTTAGTGTAAACACAATTTATTATTTAAATTTTCTACTTAACAAAGTATTATTTTACACATATTTTAGATTTTAAAAACAGCTTTTAAAATATTTTTACTTTAATATGCAATAAATGCAATACAATTATAGAAATATACAAAAAAAAATTCATTAGCTTCAAACTATTATGATTCGTAAAGATTACTGATAAAAATCCAAAAATATTAGTATGAAAAAAAAATGCTATTGTATAAAATTTCGTGCTCTAGTAATATTTAATAATTTTTATATTATTATTTTTTACTTTTTTTTGTTCACATTGGAGTATCCATTTTGCCTAGATCTATTCTGTACCTGTTATCAAAAATCGGTGAAAAAAGTCGTTAGTAATTTTGTCTTCTATTATTTTTTTTTGCTTTATATTTTTAAGATGCTTGTAAATTAATTAAAATTAGCAATTCCAAACCGAGTTTTTCATTAAACAATGCCACATGTCCACATTTAAAGGGGATTTATGTAGGCAAATTTTAGAAAATGAAAATCAAATAATTGTATTTTTAAATATTTAAATATATATAAATGGTTTTTGTGTCAATACAATTTTTTAACTTTGTTATTATTATGTAGGATCATTTAGTTTAATACTTATTTTTGTACCTACTTCAAGTTTTCTAGCATTTTTAAGATTCTAAAAAAAAAAGGCTGTTCAATTTCATACAAATTACGTATATACTATTTATATACATATAGTATTCTAAGATAAAGGAAGGTGCTTGTGTAATTGATATACAGGGGGTAGATACAAAATATGGAAGATATGAAAAATAAGAATATTTACTATACCATAGTGTAGAGTTTTTTTTAGTTTAATATTTTTTTTTATGTTATTTTTAAATTTTTAAATGTAAAAATTTTACAATTTTATTTTCAATCACGGATTTAAGCATTCAAAAATCCATATTGAAAAAATACTGCACACTATGGCATTTGCTTATAAATTTTTCAGCGATTAAACAGAAAAGTTGTAGTTATATTTTTAAATTTAATAATAATTGCCTATACAACACCCCTTGAAAATACTGTCTTCTTAAGTATAGTTATTGTCAAAAAACATTTGTTATCAATTATATTTTCTTTTGATAATAACCATGATATAAATTTGAAGCAATTATACATAATCACGATGTAGAGAAGATAAGGTGATACCACTTGTAAATATTTCTGGTACTAATTTTTAAGGCATTTTGGTAGTTCAAAATTGTCGTACAGTCGGCGTCACTATTCGCCCTCAGTCCCCTTTTTCTTTGGGAAATATTACAATATTCTAGTTTTATGTATTAAAATTATTATTTTATATTTTTCTTGTGCCGTACATTTCATATATTTTATGTCACATGTGAAATACATTCTTGGGGTTATTACGTACTTTTATACTTGCACAGTAATGTTATACAGTGTTTTATTTCTTTACGGGGATAACACAAAAACGAAATTATTATCTGTGTATATTTCATAAAGCGAAAGTTACCTGTTAATTACAAAAATCTTCCGTAGTTTTTAAAGTGATCAATTATAATATAAAGGAATACTGACAAAAGTAAGTATAGATATTATCTCATAATTAAATTAAAGAACAAAGACTGGTAGGTATACATTCAAAACAAATTTTTATTTTTTATTATAATTTTGATTGTTTTGCCAAATTTTTTTGTTTTTTATTTTTTTTTTCTAGCTGCATTTTCGATGTCACATGCAAAATACATCCTACATTGCAAATAAAATATGGTGATTGACTTTGTCAGTGTATGTGCATGTTCATTGCAACCAATTAGCTTAATATTAGAATGGTTGGTTTGTAAGTACTCTAATATAGTAAACAACAATTCCTTATGCAATTTTGTTCTTGTTAAAATTTTACATATTGCATCTTCAAGCTAAAAATAATAATTCATATTGGTTTGTTATTTAGGTTAGTTAAAATTAAATAAATGGGTTGTACTCTGGCTTTTAGTTCTGGGAAAAAAATGTCCAAATATCAAAAAACGTTACTTAGGTTTTTTATTTATATACTAACAAACTTTTTAAAAATTAACAAGAAATATTAAGTAAGAATAAAATGTAGGTACCTATAGGTATTTAAAATTTTTTTTTTTCAAACCACAAATTGCAGTAAAAATTTTTTTTTTGATTGTTGTATAATACAAATAAAATGGGTACCTATTTACCTATATAGAATTGAAAAATTTTCGATATTTTGATTTTTTTTTTTTCTAGACCCATCATGGAATCATGGAGAGAGTAGAAAGGGGTGAATATATTTTAAGATTAGTATAAAAATAAAAAAGCCTAAGTAAAGTTTTTGGATATTTTGGCATTATTTTCACCGACCCAAAAGTCAAAGTTCAACCAATAAAAGTACTTATTATTTTGTAATCTACCTGATAAATAATTTCATATAAATTGTTTGAAGGAACTAATAAGTAGCCACGACTTTTTAATGCCAGCAGTCTTTTATTTTCATTATTTTCTCTACTGTCATAAAGTTGAACTCCACATATTACAATGTTTTTCTGGCTTAATTTTTTTCATTTTTCGTGCGACATAACCACTTAATACAGTTAGTGCATTTTCGTCAATACAAAGTGCACCATAATCATGATCTAAATTCAAGTGATTGATGGATATTTCATGTACGTTATTGTCCAGTATAGTGTCAACTTTTTGTTCAAATTCAATTCTTCTCTCATGATTTTCTTCAGTCATTATGTCATTCGTATTTGTTATTGTTTCTAGTTATTCACTACCTGAGATATTACATCCACGAGTTGGTCACACAAGAGAATATGTTGATAATAGATGGAAGACTTGAATAAATAGGATTGAATCTGGATGAGAACTTCATCCACAAGCATCACGAACACATCTAAAGAAATGCTACAATTATATAATATAAACAATGTAAGTTATTCAGTTATAATAATTATCAAGTTATATATTTAATACCTCTAGAGTGTCTTAGTTCATACGTCTTGTTAAAAAGTATTTAAATCCAACTTTATCTGTCAGATAGTTGACCAATTTAAGTGCCGTTTTAATTGTTACTTGTAAACCTAACATTGTTGAAGCTGTAAACTTTCTTGAACATTTGTATTAATTTGATTTAGATTATCAAGGTAGTTTAAAAATTCATTAAGAACCTAAAATATACATGTAATTCATTTTTTATTTACACCTATTTTATATATTTTAATTTAGTAATTTATATATTTTTTTATATAATTTACCTATAGAAAATAAAATAGAAATAAAGAATACAAATTTACTTTATTGTGAACTGATTTCGGGTCGGATCTTAATGCATCTTTAGGTATTTGAGAGTTCACAGCATCAACAATTTTATTTATTCTTTTTATGAATATTTTAACTTAGGTTCCATTTCTTTATAATACTCCAATTCTGTTGCAACTGAACCGCTAAAAAACTGGTAATATATAAAATTATTATTTATATTAAATACTTAATTAATATTTTAATTATGCATGATATTATTATTACAGATATCTTTATTAAATATTTAATATTTAAAAGTACCTCAAATGCCATTTTTACATTCATTGTCTGGAAATGTTGTGGATGTACATGATCTTGACTTAATTTATGGCAGCATACCTTTATTTGCAGTTTGGAATCTGCTTCAACAACAGCTTTCCAATGATAAAGATCAACTGTACCTTCAGGAATCTTAAAAAAAAAACAGTTAAGAAAATTAGTTTTAATATAGGTACCTATATTAATAATATAATATATTTTTTTCTTTTTGTACAAGATAATTTATGATATTAAAAATTTATTAATTTTTATCTAAATACTTTTTTGAAAGTTATTTAACTTCTAATGTTTTAAACAACTTTTAAAAAGCAATTAATTTTTAATATCTAGATTATCTTGTACAAAAAGATTAACTTACTTCTAATGTTTTGTTGTTTACTATTCTAGACTTCAAATTTTTTATGAGGTGTGGAAAGTCTGAAGCAAACCATAAACGCCTGATGGTGTCTGCTGGATGTACAAAACTTGATGAATTTTGTGATATTCCAAACAATTTCCACATACTACGATTCCATGTAGCGCCATCAGTTGTTATACAGTCTACATGGATACCTTGATTTTCAAGAAGTATTACTGCTTCTGTAAATATTTTTTCTAGTATTGTTCCAGGCACAACGCCTGCTCCCAAAAAAGTTCCAATAGTTTGAAACCACTTCCCACAAAATGGCTGAAATAGTACTACAAGTGCATGATCTCCAAGCTTGTCATGGTCATTTTCTAATGTATACTTCCCAAGGTCTACAAACCCTTCAACTTGGAGACTAGATTTTTTAAATGAAAGTGCTTCCAAAAGTTTCATTTCATCTAGAAGCAAGCAGCCTACCATATAAAACATGAAAAAATTAATTATAAAGTAAATGCACGTCAGTATAAATTATAATATTAAAATAATACCATGTTTTTCCACTTCAGACATATCTTTAGTTTTCAATCCCATTACTTTGATGGTTGCATCTGAGAAACCATAGACCAGATGTAATTTCTTTATATACCTTTATAATGTTATGTATGATGGTAAAGGCAATATGTTGTCCTTACGCTTTTTACGGTATAACTTGGGTAATTTGATACGCATGAGTAAACACTCATACACCCATGTTGTTGTATAACATCTTCCATAAGATGATTTGCAGTTTGCAGCATTAAAACAAGCATTTACGGCCTCTTTTTGTTGTTCAGGGAGTTTTTCGATATATG
Organism: Pemphigus obesinymphae; assembly: GCA_025469235.1. Lineage (NCBI taxonomy): Eukaryota > Metazoa > Arthropoda > Insecta > Hemiptera > Aphididae > Pemphigus > Pemphigus obesinymphae. Next base: position 19,725 of record JAIPRL010006630.1, read on the forward strand.
ATGATAAATTTGATTGAGATACGGCATCATATTTTTAAGAATGCAGTTCAGTAGTTGTTTTAAGGAAAGAACCTATAACACAAAAATTTAATGCAATATATTGTCATGCAGATGTTCTTTTAAAAGTAATAATTTAAATTTAATAAAAATCATCCTTACTTTTCTATTGAGTCTTCTATTTGTTTTGCCTTTACTTCTATATTTAGCTCCTAAAATGTTCATTCTTGGCTCTTTTACATATTTAATTTTTTGATTTTGCCGTCTTAGTTTAGAACATTTAATACATCTAAATATTTTTTTTGAATTTATAGGTATTGGAAATTCTTGTTTTACATAACTAATACATTCAGAAGATTGCAAGCTATGAGTCCATCCAGCACAGGGAATTAATTTAGAAATATTTTGTACAAAGTTTTGTAGTTCTAAAATACTTCTTATTTCTGGAAAATCAACGGACCTTTTTGAAATATGTACCACAGGTACACAGGTTTTGGTAAATAATATTACTTCATCACATTCTAATGTATTAGATTTTATATGTGGGAAAATTGTTTTTCCAGGAGAAGTATGAAGCCTCCACATAGTTCCTGGAAGAGTAATAATAGAAGCTTCTTTATGCAAAATCTGGATATTAAATATAGTTTTGTCGTCGTTGCCTGGTAAATTATCTCTATTCAAAACGTTTTGTATATCCAAATAATCAGGGTAATCTACAACAATATCTTCATCGGCTTTTTCTTTTTTAACAGGGTTTGTGAAACATAATTTTGGTGCTGGACGCTTTTTTACTGTTGACATTAAGTATTTAGGACGACCTGGAAATATTGTTAGAACTGCACCCATTTTTAAAATAGGTGTAGTTCTTTTCAATTTCTCTACAACTCCATCAGATATATTAAACTCATCATATTTAATTATGCTATCAGCATTGAAATGTAATGTACAAACAAAATCTTTTTGTGTAATTGTTCTATCACTACGAGGAATTTTTTTGTTTCATAGCTCTAGAGATTGACTATCCTAAAGTAAAATAATATTTATTTATTTATTATTAATTTTATTATAATTATTTAATTAAATAATGAATTTTAAACCTTCTTTATTAGATTATTATTATTACTTTACATATCTATCAAAAATTTTATATCTGTATTTTAAGAATAAATATTGTCTATGAGATTAAAACATCAAAGCAATTACTTTAAATATATGTTATTTCTATCATAGAAAAATATAAACCCAAAAATCCTTATGAAATATCAGCAATTACATTGTTTAAAGTTTCAACCTTCCTTATGCCATTTTGTGTTGTTGTAATTTTAAATTGTAAACTATTTTGGTATTCTTTGAAAATGTTCTTATCTATATTTTAAATTAATTTTGAAAAATTTAAATTATTATTGTTATAAAAATGTTCAGTTTCTCAAATAAGTCACTTGCATTATCATAAAATATGAGTTAAGACTGTGTTATTTTATGAATTCAAATTTTTAAATGTATTATTTATTTTATACTCTATGCTTTTTATAAAATTATAAGTTAAAAGTATTTTATTTACTAAATTATATAACTATAATTTTGATTTATATAACTGTTTCTTTTATAATTTTGTTATTTTTTTTTCTTTATTACAATTGAATAAATAGTATGAAGGCTGATATCAATTAAAATGTTTTACACAATAAGTGAAATGAATAAAGCAAGAAAAGTATTCTTATTTTCAAACATTTCAAAATGTATAAAAGTTTTATTAAGTATCCATTAGTAAAAAAAAATATTGTTGAATAATTAATAATGACTTGAAAATAATCAAATATTCTAATCTGTTGCCAAACACAGAGATTGTTATTTAAAAAATATAAATGAATGTCATTTGTAAGGTTTGCTTTTGTTTTTCCCCTTTCTAAATTAAAATACACTTAATCTATTAAAATAAGTAACATACCTTGGGTGGACGAAATAATACTGGTATTTTTTTGTTTTCCAGTTTCAATTTTTTGTTATAACTGATGTATTCAGTTTAACATCCTGGCACAAAACATTTATTTGGCATTTTTAATAATAATATTAATAATCAAAACAAATAATTAACAAGCAAACAAATAAGCTATACGCAATCAAATAAGTTAAAAAAGATGTTTTAACTGTGTCAGTGGTCATTGGTGTAACGATTAAAGAAAATTTTGAATTCTGTGGAAACTAGTAATCTTGGAATGGAAATGGAACAGTTTGGTAAGAAACTCCAGGGGGTACCCACCTGCATATAATTTGTATAGATGGTTTAGAATTTTTAGACTTAGGTAATTCTCTTTTATAAATGTAATTTGGTTGTATTTGAATAAACATGTGTTCAAAAGGTACTCCACCTTTTAGGAGTAGTCAATAATAACAGGTATACCATGGATATCTGCTAAATATAAAAGTTTCCGGTTTTTGAATTGAATTTATATATTTTCATTCTATACACGAAAAGTTTTGAGACTAAACATATTTTTCTACTTCAAAAATCCATGTATACCTAACTAAAATTATATTCACTTTTATTCAAAAATACAAATATTTGTCATAATATTATGTCATAAAATCATAAAATAATTTATTTTTCAATCAATCCATACAATCATTAATTATACCACAAAATATATGTATGGATTATACATTAATAATTACAATATTTTAAATCTATACAATAATGAAATATGATTACTATGTACAATTGTATACATTTAAATAAAAATATATATTATATATTTCTTTACACGCGTAAACTTCCACAAAACTATTAAGAAAAAGTGGCCTGGGAGTGAATGGTGGTGTTACCTGTCAAAAAATCTTTGAACTACCAAACTGCCGTAATTTTTAGTACCATTTTGATAGCATTGAAAGATTACACAGCGGCAACACCTTATCTTCTCTACATCGTGTACATAAAACACCAACATTCTTATCTTAACTATCGTGAAAATTGTAAGATAATGTTAACTTAGGTATAGTTAAGTATGGTTGAAATTAAACCATGAATTTACAGTTATGAGAATATTGCCGAATTTTCAATGTTTCCAATGTGTTTTCCATTTTCCTATTTGCTAGTTATTTTTTCTTAATTATTTTAATTTCTTAACAGTAAGATATTGTTAAACATTGTTCAAAAACAATTTATATATAATTTTAAATTATAAATAAATTGTTTAATAATTTTTACATGTTTTATTTTATATTGCTGAGTTAGTGTTAAGTGGTAAACTGATTTAATCGATTCTGAACGAAACGAGGAATGTATTTACTTATTTATTTATTTAATGGTTTTACAATGATGTGTCTTTTTTATGTTTAAAAATATCTAGTAGAAGAAGTGCATCGAATATTACTACATTACACATTTGTGAACACTTATTTTAGGAAGAGGGAAGAGCATTATATAACTTATAAGAGTGTAGGGAACAAATCACAAATTGATTATTTTATGTAGAAGAGAGGGGGTTTGAAATAGTGTAAGGACTGTAAGGTGATCCCAGGGGAAACTCTGACAGCACAACATAGGTTAATGGTTATGGATATTTGGTGTAGGAATAAGAGGGTGTACAAAAAGAAAAATATAGCCTCAATTTCCTCAATTATTTTGAATGCGTTTGAAAAATACTACCGAAAATTACATAGATACGTGATTTTGTCAAGAATCTTGAACTTTTTAACACATACTTATGTAATATTGTACTTTACTAATCCAAAAAAAAATTTCATTAAAGATATTGGGATATTTAAAACATTTATGGATTTTGAGGTATTTATTGAAAAAATTGGTAATTTTAGGATTTAGGACAAGAATTTTTTTTTTGTTATGAACTCTTTAATTCTTAACAATTACTTATTTTTTTATCATATTTACGTGTTAACAAATTTTAGAACTAAATTTTTCTAATTTTGGGAAATATTTTTAAATTGTAGAGTTAGAGATAAAAAAGAAATATATTCAATCCCCTTTCATGGAGAATTCCAGTACATATTTATAGAGATGATATACGATGTAGACACTATACATGTAATATTATAGTCAAATGAAGTGTTATATCAGAATATACCATATGTAAAAAATAATCCATATTAGACATTTTTATACAAATTTACTATTTTTTTTAAATTTATCTAGGAATCATTTAATATTTAAAAAAATATATAGGTATATCTAACTAATATAAATTGAGTTTTATATTGGCTATTTGTATTTTATATTATCTAGTATATTAGGTGCCTATTAAACTAAATTATTTAATTTATTTTACATAAAGCAAAAACTCGATAGGAGTTATATCTTTTTCATTATTATAATTTGTCCAACTCATTATAGGTATTATTAGTAAAACGTCATATTAAACCAAGTGTCTTTAAGCGAGTTGCGTTTAATTTTAATTAATATACGTCAATTTTCTTTGAAAACCCCTATACTGTAGGTGAATGTAGGTATAAGCAAAGGTATAAGTATACAATTTGAGTAGGTACACCTGATACGTTCTAAATTCAGGCATATTTATAATATAAACAATTTTTTCAATAAAAAATAATTTGTTTAGTTGTATTTCAATTAACATAATTTGAACTTCTTAACTATGTTAAGTAACATTTTAAACATCTTAACTTTTTAGTTTTTTCAAGGTAACTTTCAACTCGTAGGTATTCATGGACATCAAGGACACGTTTGAATTTAGAATATTAAGGGTAGATTAATAATAAAAGATATACTACAATAATAGTATGTTTATTTCTATTAAATTTGGTAACATGTCGTTTGTTTCTACTCTTCTGCTTTATTCGACAATATTATTTTGATCGTTTAATTGTACATCGATTTCTGGATTTTGTTGTAGCACGATTATCTCGGGAATTAATATGTTGCGTTGTCGTATTGCCTCTTGAAATAAACGTTCCTCCTCTTCATGAAGAAGAGGTCCCTCTTGTGGAGGCAGACGCATCATTCTTAGTCCAGGTGGACGCTCCTCTTCTTGTAGAGGCAGACGCACCTCTTCCTGTTCACGATGACGCCCCTCATCATGTTGACGTCCATGCACTCGTCCATATATGTTCTGCTTTTGGCGTATCCCCAATTCCCATGGAGCAATAACTACTGCTCTTGGTGGCATACTAGTAATGTGTTTCTAAACAAATTGAGACTATTCAGATATCCTAAAAATAAAAATAAAAATTGCTAATTTTACTTAATTAATTACATTAGATTTAGAATACTTGTATGTTTTTTGTATAGTGGGAGGATGTTCAAACAATTTTTGATTCTATTAATTCTTTGTAAATTTTTTACCCTACTTACCTTTTTTAGGACAAAAATTACAATTAATCCATAATTAAAACCACATAAGAGGAAAACATAAGGAAATAGTTATGTCTATTTGGAAATTTAACCGGACAATGAAAATTATTTATAATATAAGTAAAATATTATCTCATTTACTACACTATCAGTCTATTATAGGTAATAATATATTAAAAGAAATAGATTTTTATTTTTTTTATACACGTAATATTACATTACTAAAATTCAAAGTTGCCATCGAAAAAATATTGGTCAAATTTCGAAAAGTAATTTTCAAGTGGGTGTCGACGTCGTTAAAAGGAATAAACTGTCAAAACTATAAATAAAAATCAAACATATTCATTTTTCAAATATAAATATTGACATGAGTGTAATGACTAAAAAGAATTGATAACAAAACAAACAATAATTGGTATTTATATTATTTTATTTTTACTATGTAAAATTTAATTAAACTAGATTTAGAACTATTTTAGATGGGTAAAAATAAATTGATTAAAAATTCGATTTACTGTGTTATTTTAATATAAAAAAATTCGATTTCTCACAATTTAATTTTTCGAATTACGATACTGTTCTGTTCCATTAGAGATATAATGTAACATACTATTATAATAATATATAAACGAGAAACAGAACGATCTAATATAATTAAATTTTTCCCGATTGCTAATTGTTTTAATTTTAATTTTGTTTTTTTACCGAAAATTAAAAATCGACGGATTCGTTCAGTGTCTCGAATTCTTGTTTTATTTTTATTTTTTTATTATCAACCTAAGCGATATGGCAATGTCACGATTAATAAACTATGTTGTTATACGACGTAACAATAAATAACGTGTGTGATATAATAATTTGCTTAAAACTATTTGGTAGGTACGTATCTACTACGATCGATTTCTCGATGGAGTCATAAGATGACGTACACCGGCGACAGGTACCATCAGAAAATTTTGACGACCCCTGGCCACGTGGATATTAATAATATATAGTAATGTCTGACGTGCTAATGTCATACATTTGTTCTCGTAAGACATGCGCTGTGGCCATATTTAAGGGGAGGATGAAAATTTTCGTCGTACCATTTAGGTTCACAATTAATATCGTGTTCGACTAACGATTCGAATTGAAAATCGATATTTGGAGACATATATATAATAGTATTATAATATTATGACGATAAAGAAATACTCACAATAATATTTTGCGACGACAACGGTGTTGACTACAGAGCGGCTCCCAATATATTGTTCGCACTGTTAATCACAGAACTGGTTTTGCATTCAGTGTTCGAGCGTGGAATTTTAGAGGGGGATAGCGCTCGTACGGGAAATTTTGTACCGCCAAACATGACAAAATAGATAGGTATGTCAGCAACATTGTGATACGCACATCTCTGTGAAGTATCCCTACTTTTTACCGTGTATTAAGTTCTCCGTCTCTCATTGGTTACAATAGGAATTATATCGAGCATG
>JAIPRL010006631.1:0-26521 GCA_025469235.1 Pemphigus obesinymphae
CTTTAATCATAATTATGATAATTGGTATTCAAATGCAAATTTATAAAGAGCAAAACAGTTTTTTGTGTCTCCTGAAAAATTGTTAAAAATGCACATAGGTCCCTTTTAACAAATTCCCATTCATATGATCTTAGCCTTTCCCATACGAAATTCCTGGCTACGCCACTGTATACTGTATACCTAAACATGGGTACTTGCAGGACGTTTCGTTGTTCGTTTTTCGCATCAAGGTCTCGAGGACATCGGATTTTTGACCACGTTTACCGCATAAATCGGGTCCAATATATGTCTACATAATATTATAAGTCCGTTTCTTTGCCCGTTGTATGTATGTAGTGCGAAAGTCTCGTGTTTCGGGCCCACGGTCGCCACAGGTATTCGCCAAACACGGCCAAGTAGTCCACGCCGCGCCGGGCACCGAAAACGTGCAGAGGACGTGCAACGTCGTCGCGTTGGTATATATTTAATATATAAATAAGTCGAATAACTAATAAGTGTAATTAAAATATTACCAGCAGACGTGAAATTATCGTTTACGCAATTATTTTTGCACATTATACTTGCCTATATTATATAGGAGTATATATTTTTATGTGTATATATAACAATAATATATGTTATTATAAACGTCGTGTGTCGACGCATGGTGGGTATGTAACACAAATATATTATAATCGACTGTGCAAGGTGTCAAGGATCGAGAACGTCACGAATGTTAAAACGCTAATTATTGGTACTGCACATTTTAAGTATATAAATACGTCGACAATGTGTTACCTATATTCTTAAAGATTTCTTTAATGAGTGGCTTTTATATAGTATACCTATTATACATTATATAATTATCTATAACACTTAATTAGTTGTAATAACACTACTTTATTGTAATAAGTATACATTAAACATAGGACTGAGAAAGTTACCTTATACCTACATATTTTGAAATATACAAAATATGCATTAAAAACTTGTCAGTGACAATACTAGAGTTAAAAATCTGAAAATTCTTATTAAAAAATTATAATAGCTTTATACATATATACTACACTTAAAAATGCGAAAAACTGTTTACTCGTTAGAAAATCTATTTTCTATAAGTACCTAGTATCTAGTATTTTTTTTTTATACTAAGAGAATAAAAAATTAACTGTCAGTAGGATATTGCGGCAGCTGTGATAGAGAACGGAATATGACCACAACACCTGCAATTTTTAAAGAGTACTGTATAAATATAGGCTATTTTAAAAAAAATTTAGGAAAAAAAAATTTTGAAATTTTGGAATATTTAAGTAAAATGTAAAATTAATCTAATTTCTTCTTATCGTTATGTAGGTAATACGATATTTTCGCTTAGGTAAAATATAATAGGAGCCATCAAACGAATTCAACCCCCCCCCAACTATATATTATTAGCATATACTTGGGCAAAATACTTTGAAGATTAAGAATAATATTACCATATTTATTTAACAAAATGGCATTGATGTATTTTTCCAAATTTTTGGTGACGTTTTGTAAATGCAGTAATACAAAAAAACACGGTTCAAGGGGGGATAGCCCCATCGCCCTCCCTCAAATCCGCCAACAATCATCACTCCCCTCTCCCACTTGGAATTTGATTTTTTAAATTTAGCATATCGCTTGCTTAACAATACCGACACCATATCTGCAAGTTTTAGAATAGTATGTTTTGATACCAAAATGTTTAGAATTTCCTTGAGCATATTTTTCATTTTAACCATGTTTACGATACGTTGATTACACAATATTATGAACACACAGTGCACAGTGGATGTACCTACTCGTATCAATAGCATAGTTTTTAAACATTTGGTTTCTACAGATATCAGTATATTGAGAAAACCCGAACGCTGCAACTGTTTACACTGGGTATTATATCTACTTCCTGTATTATATTTCTTTTTACCACAGAACTGACTATTTGTTTGAAATAGTTAACTAAAAATGGCCTTATAAAACATTATGTATAATATTGTATGTATAATATTATAAAAGAAATATTAATAGGTACCTAACCAAAAATATTTCAATCGCTATGAGTGGCCCCGGCCCATTATTATTATTAATTTTATTATTATTTATTTATACACGCTCCAATCCATATAAATGGAATACTTAAGTAGGTTAACTTTGAAATAAGTCTAAAAATAAGTTTTAATAAATTAAAAAAAAACACTAAGTATATAGTAATAACCACAAGGAGATTCTATATTTTTTGATAAAATTGGAGATACCTACGTGTTGTTTAGGTGAACGAAATGTTCTGTTTTAATGGTTTCCGTGTTTATTGTTTGATGGCTAAAAATGATGTAAGATAGCAATTATATCAAGATGAAAATGTATGTGGGAAGAAGTTTGCGATCGAAGCGAGCGTTTTATTTTTCAGTTATTTGGGCTGCTCAAAACTTTTGCCCCTCCCCTTCAAAAACCGAAATTACGCCACCAATTTCGTCCCCCCCCCCTGAACACCAATATAACCGACACTGGATAAAATAATATTACCTATATATATGTAGGTTTTATCTTCCAAAAGTAAATGTAGTAACAATTTACATAGGCAGTAAACCAAGTAGTAAACATTGCTAGATAAATTAAATTCTTTTTATAATACATCTTATAATATATGCATGTGTATAAGTGTATTATAACTATATGTTTTATTTTATTTACCATTCTATAAGTAGAAATAATGTGTTGGTAATTTGATCGAATTTATAGTGCAATAATAATTATTAAAAAGTTAAAAATTAAAAAACTTAAAAATATTTGTATTTGTATTTAAATACACGTAAGAAAAATTATTCGAATACATATGTATTTTGAATACAAAAATAAAGTATTCTTAATATGTGTGTAAGTGAGTAGGTATTTTTTATTTGTTTTTGTATAACTTAATAAAGAAACATTATACTCTCAAATGACTTACTATTATTATATAATCTTTTTTTTTTGGTAATGATTAGTATTCTGTACCTATATATAAGATCTCATATCACTAACTACTACAGTAATTACTAAACGTATTATAATAAAACAGTGGTGTGTCCAGCACAAAATATTAATTATTGTTTATAGTAGTTCTGTAGCTTTGTGAAGATTAATATCACTTTTTTGTAACATTTGTGAGACACTATCTACTTTTTTTTAGTATAGCGCTTACAAATATCAATGTTAATACAAAGTTAAAACTTCCAAGACTTTTAAAAAAAATTTTAGCTTCTGAAAATTCGTCTTTATTTTTAGACAATAATATTAATTTCGTAAGAGCTTTTAAATATTTAGAAATTCATATCAAATTGGAGAAAGAGCTTTATGTCGTGATGACCACCTAGTAGAGCAAACTTTTTAAGTGTTACTCCACCAATTAGTAAAATTTTAGTTAACATTTTTCAGCGTTTTCCACTTAATGTAAAATAAACACGAAATTTTTAGATAATGGCAAAAATATTTTTGAATTTCAATTAAGGCAGTCATAGTTTCATTTAAAACCAAGTTAAAATGATTGGCATTACAGTAAATATACTCTGTAAGAGGAGAATGTGTTTTTATTTTTGTTTGAACGCCATTATAAACTCCAGCCAAAACAGCTGCGCCGTTATAGCCTTGTTCGCGTAATTTACCGATATCTAATTCATAATTTTTAATACTTTCTACAATTTCATCGGCAAATCTTGATGATGAATGACCCTTCAATAAAGAGAATCCAAGAAATGATTCTTCTATTCTAAGTTTGATTGGTTTATTATCTTCGTTTTTTCAACGACTACATTTGACTCATTTTATCTTGTTTCGTATTGTCTTGTGTGGTATAGTTATGTACGAGAATAAAGGAACTTTTTAAACATCAGAAATTATAGATTTTTTTACACATTCGACAATCATATCAATTAATTTATTTTGTTTAGAGGGACTTAAATATTTGATATTTTTGACCTTCATTGTAAGAGTTCTGATAATATATCAGCGAGATATATATATGCGATTATACATCGCAAGAAGATCGAAGACTGCCAAGGAGTTACCACGGTTTACGCTATCAATTTTTTCATTGTAATAGATTTTTAAACCACAGCATCAAAGTAGCATTTATAATACGTTTTACAACTTGCCTCCAAAATCCAACTTGTACGTTAATTTGTGATTTTAATTCATCAGATAAAGTATTATTTTTTTCCCATCGGTCTGCAGTAAGACGAGTGTTTATATGGGATAAAATATTTTCATGCAATTTAATTTTCTCCAAAATATGTTTCCAATCATTAATATTATTAGTCCATGAACTTGATGTACAAAATAACCAACATGGTTGACAGTAAACTAAATCAAGAGATTTTGAGTAACAAATCCATTTACGATGTAAACTTACACCCAAATGACTTTTTCGCTATAATGTTCAGTAGAAAATGAACGACATTTGTTGACAATATTTTTTTTCGGAAACGGACCATTTGGTTGGCACGGTCCTTTAGAAATAATAAAATTGTTATCCGATGTATTCAATGTATTTGTAAAAAAAAGTTTTGTCGTTCGGAATATCTCCTAAGGTCATTGAATGTATCACTTTTGAATTTAGGTTTTTTGAACATTTAATTTCATTATTCACATAATCAATAGTTATTATTTCAGAATTTTTCTGAATATTAGACATTTTAATAGTCGAAAACGTAGATAGAACAGATTGCGCCTATTGGTAAAACAAAATGCATTATAGCTTTTAAGCTATAATACCATAATAAATACACATTTATTTAACCCGTAGTTGATATATGTTATTATTATTTTATATTATTTACTATTTGGGAACGGCAAAGAGGGTTATCATTTATTTTTGCAAATATTTATAAACATGTCGGTTGAATTTATTAAGAGGACGCCTCATACCCAATTTAAAAGGGTTATGTATTGGAAACTTTTATAAAATGTTAAGAAAAACTCGATTCATAGGTAAAAATGAAGTGAAAATATTTCGTCCCCGTTATATGAAATTATATCACGCGTCTCGAATGTGTTAATTAATTATATATAATGTTAAGAAGACCTCTCACCGGTGATTTTCATTTGTAAAAATATGTTTACGCAAAAAAATTTGATTATATGAATTTTATATATTGAAAACTAAATGGCATTTTAAAAACGGCTTGGGAAAAGCGTTCGATAACGAGTTATGATAGTTATGATAGTTTATTTTCATAACTAACCACCCATTTGAAAAACTAATGACGTATGTAAAATGATAAACACCGCCGCTGTACTTTTTTCGTATTTCAAATCAAATTAGATTCTACATAAATATTATTAAAAATAAAAAAGTTCAGTGTTTTTTTTAATATAATAATAAAGGTAATTAATGTGCCCCCCCAACTTGGACATACCTCAAGGGCCCCGGCTTGAATACGCCACTGGTAGGCCCGTCGTGTTCTGTACAGTACCTACTACATTGGGAAGATTTGGCCTAGAATACGGAGAGCAAATTCTTATATATTGGTCACTGTACTTTTTGTAATATAGACTATTTTTTGAAATTCTAAACAGGGCTTAAACCCACTTCCAAAAAAAAAAAAAAAATAACCGAGAACCGGTATCTAACCGGTAACCGGTATTAAGTGGTTTTTTTTAAATTATATGTATATTTGTAAACGGTTCTTTGAAAAAAATAAAAAACAAGAGGTTACTAATATACCAATAACCCAATAATCCATTAAATACCACTTCCTAATTTTGAGAATACCAGCTTCTTGGTTTAAAACTGTTTCATAATTTCAAGGATAATCGCTAGTTTAAAAACACTTTCAACTTATATAATCGGTTACCGGATTTCCTATGAAAAATCTGTCATTGAATTTCCATAAAATTTCCATTTATATTTTCTAAGAAAAACGAATGGGACATTGTTTCTATAGAGTTTCCATTGAAGATTTAAACCACTTCTAACTGTTCGAAATAGTTAATTACTATTTAAGTCGACTTTAAAAAAATATGGCCTTTATACAATTTATAACGTCACTTTACAAGTATATACGTCACCCAGTATAAACCACTTTAAACAATTTAAGAAATCTATAAAATATTATCGTAATACTTAATTTAGAGAGTAAATTATATTTGTCTAGTTTTATTTTTTTAACACTTGGTTTGACAACATTGGTTTGACTTGGGTATTCAAATCCATATCATGATCAAATTTAAAATTAAACTGTATTCTTAAAAACAACTTCATAAATAAACTAAAATATCAATTAATAAAATCTAAATAACATTTTAATATTAAACAATAGGAAAAAATTTAACTAAATGTATACAATTTTAAACATAATAACTTTTATCAGATTTTTTACATTTTGATGAACTTAAAATATAAAGACAATAAACAAACTAGTAACGAATACTTTTATATTGTATTCAGAATACTTATTAAAATAAATGGTTAAAAAAGTATTCAGATTAGGTATTTGAATACTCAAAAACAAAAATATTCGAATACTTAGTATTCCAGTAATTTTTAGTTTATTGACAGTTGCACTATTTTAATCGTCTCTCAAATAATGTCCATCTTAATTCTACATATTTTTATGTTTATTTTGATACATAAGTGACTGAGTACAGTCAAAAATATCATGTAGTTTGTAGTTTGTACCTAACACTTTTTTTAGAACAATTAATTTTAAAAAAAAGTGGGTGTGGCGATTGTTTATTGATAATTTATTTTTCTAGTTTTATATGAAATCAATGAAAAAAAGTATTTTTAGGCGAATTAAAATACACAAGTAAAAGTATTCAAATATTTTTGTTAAAAAGTATTCATAATAGTATTCGAATACAAAAATAGTATTAAAATATATTTATTCAAATACATTTATTCGAATACTTTACAAGTAAATAAATACATACCTATAATCAAATAGAATAAAATCGAATTTTTTTTTTATTAAGCCTGATTCAATACCTTAGGACCGTATCTCATTGATGGAATACGTACCAGGCACTACGTATCTTGATCATAGTTTTAGGGGGGGGGGGCACCATAATTTTTTAGAAATATTCTAGTCTCTTGACCTAAAAATGTATATAGGTATATAAACGAATATCTAGTACCTAAATTAATATTACAAATATAAAATGTACACATAATAAACTCTTGTAAATAAACAAATGCATTTTAACAAGCCTAAAACAATATAATTTTAGTTTTTTCATTATTAAGTCTATTTTTATTTTTTTCATTTTTGCAAAATTTTTTACTATTTTTTATACTGGAATGACTATACTTCTCTGATACACCAGATAACTTTTTTTTCAACTAATAAATTTAATAGGTTTTTCCTACCTGAAAGCTCTTTTGGCAGCCAACTCGTTAACATATTATTTCTGCTAGAAATTTTCATTTATTCATAATAATAATCGTAAATTACTACAATAGTACAATAGGGGGCTTGCCAAAACTAAAACAGAAAACAGCAAATTTGATTTTTCAGTTAACGGGTAACACAATATTATCGCACCAATCAAATTCACCGCCGGATAATGATGAATACACGGCGGAAGATCAATTCATATTAGTTTTATTATGTAAAATATATCACATTTTTATTAAGTTATCACAGTATCGCCAAAATTTGTTTAATCAGTTTACAAAATTATAATAATTAATAACGGTTCTTGAAGTACCATGGTGGTGGGGTATATATTATATAATTATATAACACAATTAATTAATTATCTAATTTGGTATAATATCCATACCCTGTCCAGCGAGAGAAAAATTAAAATTTATGTACTCATTAAGACGTTCTGATGGAATTAGAATCGTAAATTTGAGTGAAAAATATAAATTTTTTGTGGTTATAAAATAGATAGCTGACATATACATGCGGATGCGTGTGATGGCTCCCGTATACTTTTGATACGGGTTACTAACACTAATGATCATGTACGCCTCACACAAACACAAAATCGTACAAAGAAAGTACCTATAATAAATTGCCTAAATAATACTCCTTAGAATCGTGTGGTGTGGAGACCCGTTCCTGACCAAATATTCTATCGTTAAATAGGATCACGTGACCAATTAGATCAGTCTTCAGGTTGAAAAGTTGTTAATAGAATGCATTTTATATGTAAACCAAGAAAAACGTGTGGCTCTTTTGCTTAAAATTATAGTATACCTAATTTTTATTCCCGAGTTGCATTAACAACGACAAGACATTGTGTAAACAACCATGGCATTAAAATTATTATTACATACCTATTTATAAGCTATAGAAAAGTGCTCAACTAAGGAGTAGGGGTAATAAGGAATGTTATAGCACTCCCAAATTCAAATATTATTAAATGAAATTTTTTTTATTAATTATATAAGATTGTATGATTAAATATTGATTTTATCAGTATAGTAATAAGTCTTATCATATAAAGTAGTATTAATATATTTATCCTAAAAAGTAATCTAGGTTTAGGTAAATATATAGCAGTTATTGTAAAAAAATCAAAATAGATATCTACTGAGATTTCTAAAACTTTCGACTTCAAGGTCTTTCGATAATTGTAATTCTATGTAAAATGTACCTAGTAGGTACTCTAACTTGGAAGTATTTATGTATATTAGAATACGGATCAGTATAGGATAGATCATATAGGATCTTATTAAATTATTGGATATTTCTAAATTTCCGGCGTCACTTCATTAATTTTGTATCATATATTCATACCAGTTAAATTCTAGTAGCCGTTAAACAATAATTCTAATATCTAAACATACCTTCACTCAGTCTTCTTGGCTGGCAGACGTGTAAGTGTCAATTTTAATTTTTTACACCCAAACTAATAAATGAAAAATATAATACTCCTGAGTCCTGGCCTTTTTAATTTTCTTACATAAAGTTGCTTATATTCCATTCTATATACGTGTGAAATCAACACAAAAAAAAAAAAAATAAAAATAGGTTGATAACCTTTTTTTTGCTTATTACTAATTAATTGCCCCTCTCGTTCAGGACCTTTGTATCCGCTATGGTACGTATGGTACGCATGTAATATAATATATCTGCTTTTGCAAACAGTGAAAACTAATTTAGTTAAGCTATATATATATATTATTATTATTGTATCGTAATTAAAATATAATCATAATAAAATAAGAAATATATGTTTTTACTCTCATTTGAATCAGATTCCATCATCAAAACAAACTAGGTACACTTATTATTATTATTATTATTTCAATATTATACTCAACAAATAATCTATTTTAATTCGTAAACAGTTTATTTTGAGAATTCAAAAGTCATAGCTATTGTATGAGTTATAATAATTTGTAACTTTATATCTTTATGACATATATACTCGTATATTACTTTGCATATATTATATTATATATTATATAGATACTTTGGAATTCGCAGCATTTAAACTCACATTTTTAAAACCGTTTCGTTGACGACTCCCGACTCCCGTCAATTGTGTCTAATTAATATAACATTGTTCATTTTATTACAGTTTATATGGATCTAGTGCATGTTTTAACTTAAGTATGACATCATTTCTAAGCGTTAAATATTTAAACTATTTTTGTATATACATAAGGATCAATTATTTTAAGCTATAACATTGAAATATTTTAAAATCATCAGTTATACTGAAATAATGGCAATAATATAATAATAATATTATATCTATTTTAAGAGTAGATTCGAAATACATTTCGATTCCCCCCCCCTCACATAAGGAGGATCTAGGTACGCCACTGAAGTTTCTACTACAATTTCATTACTATTATTGCATTATTAGAATTAAAATTTGAGAATCGGTAAATATAAATTAAATAGTTATAAGTCTATACACTCATATAATATTATTACAAATGAAATAAGGCTAAAAAAATAAATAAATATATAACGTGATGAAGTCATTGTTTCGTAATATAATTTATAGTGATAACACGCATCGATAATATTCAGTCGTGCACACGATAATACGTTATATTATGGTGTTATACACGACGTATAATTGCCAGAATACGTCTTTGTGATTTTTTTAAAAACAGTTCATTTGTATATAAGATATTTGTATTTTTATTTTTATTTTGAATGAATCATAATAATAGCATGTTAATTGGAATTTCGATGAGTGTGTCGCAATTTTTAGGACATATAATAGTATATAGGTCCTAATTATTATTTTCAACTGCATCGACTCCATATCTTACACAATAATATAATATTCTTATACATAACAGTTATTTTGGTATACAATCACGAAGCAGATGTCTCATAAGTCGTAATATAATATATACGTGGATAACAGAGGCGTAGTACAGGGGGGGGGCCCCCTCCACCCGAAATATTCAAGTGTTTAGATATAATAGAATTAACACGAGCTTCTGTAACGTTCTGTGGTTTGATATTAGTTTATTATATTATGGTATTATGATTTTTGTTTGTCAATTATTTTATCGTCGATCGACGGTGCTTGTTGGTTGTGGTGGTTATTACAAGTACCTAGGTAATTAAAATATTTTTACGATTTGTTAGTTTCCCCCTCAAAATATTCCCCGCTTCAAAATATCCCGCCCTCAACAAATCCCCGTTAGAAATATCCCATATACAAATATCCCTTATTCAATTTATCCCAATAAATTTTTATTTGTTAATTTTAAAAAAAAAATGTAGGTATTATATTATAAAATAAGCGTTATTTTAAAATTTTATCACTGAAATATTTTATTTAAAACTATTTTTTTTTTTTTTTTAAGAGACATTTAAAATTATTCTTAAATATTAGGTAAATCTCATAAAAATACTCATATGAAATATAAAAAGTAAATAAAAAAATATATATATAACAAGTAGGTACCTATGTATTATATATCATATGTCATCATATATGATATGAGTTTTTTTTATGAGATTTACCTAATATTTAAGAATAATTTTTAATATTTCTTTAAATAAAATATTTCAGTGATAAAATTTTAAAATAGCACTTATTTTATAATATAACACCTACATTTTTTTTTTAAATAAACGAATAAAAATTTATTGTAGGGATAAATTGAATATTGATATTTTAAACGTGGGATATTTCTAATGGAGATATGTCGTATATGGGATATTTTAAATACGGGATATTTCTAACGTAGATATTTTGAATGGGGATATTTTGAGTGCGGGATATTTTGAAGCGCGGGATATTTTGAGGATGCACCGATTTGTTCACGTGCTAACATGGTTTTTATTCATGACAAAATGCAATCATTCGCTCAAAATTAAACAGCCTGATGCACTGATTTAAATCAGTGACTGCGCACCAAAATATTTCACGAATACAATAATTGTATTTGTCGGCGATCAATACTGTATATTATTGAATTTTATTACCTATCTATTATTGCCTGTAGTGGCTTATTTGAAAGGAGGTGTGTGGCGATCTCTACCTCTTTGGAGTTTTTATAATTTTTTTAATGAGCTTAAAATTGATTTTAAATAGGGATTATCCCTATTCTCCCAACTAAAATGAGCTTTAGATCCGCCCCTGGCTTCCTATTTATTCAATCTCTCCCCCCCCCTCGAACATTTTTATATTTAATATTAGGTACATATCAAATTTCTTCAAAAAAAAAAAAATATATAATATATGCGTTTCATTCATGCACAATAATTAAAGTATTTTTAATTATATTATAGGAAATAAAAACTAAATTATAAAATTGCATTCTATAATTATTTCAAAAACTACCATTTTGTAAATATAATATTTAGAAACAATTTGGTTATAAAACTTTTGAACAAACACAAACGTTAAAAATTATTCTAAAATCCTGATTTATAAATGACTATTTTGTATTATAAAAGAATAAAAAACAAATAAATAATAATAATACAAATTTAAAATAGGTGTTTAAGTAAAAATGCAGACATGTAAAACAATTATTATTATTTTGTAAATAATTAAATTGAGAATAAGAATACCAAGTTGAATGTTTATTTTGCTCCTCATGAAAAGTTTATAAAAGTGAAATACAACCCTTTTCGTTGGATGTATCGATATGTACTATAACCTACTTTGAATAATTTGTTATTTTCACATAGGTAAAAAAAAATAATGAAGTTAATAGATAAAAATAACCTAATATAAGTTATTAACCTATCTTATATTTTTACAGAACCATTTTAATAATTAATCATTTTATATTAATTAATATGGGAAATGATAAACATTTAAAAACATTTTAAGAATTGTAATTAGGTAGGTATATAGATAATTATTCTTTTTTCGTGCTCACCTAATTTTTATGTAAATATATTTTTTTGTTTTCATTTTGTTTTAATAAGCTTGAGATATTTTTATCCTTATAATTTTTTCTTTTTTTCAATATTTTTTACTTGATATTTCGACGTAGATTATTTAGCTGAAAATGTTGATATATCAATATCACATATAGAAACTACAATTTATTGTTTATAATGATTTAAAGTTTATATGAAAGGCATGTAGGGGGACGGGAAATACTTTGTTTATTACTTCACATTACTCCACTCTTCTAAGTTTAAAATGCTCATAAATTATTAACTGTTTATTAAATGAAAAATATTCTGCGTGTGAATATTAAGTAAAAATATAAAATATAGGTTGGAATTATATATAATTTAAGAACAGTATAAAAAATAAAATAATAGATAACATACCTATATAAAACCAGGGCCGTCCCGAAGAAAATTTTTTTTTTGTTAGGGAGGGAGGGTGAAAATTTGAAAAAAAAAAAATATAATACTTCTCTTCAAAACTTAAAATAAGCAAATGAAAAAAAAAGGTAATTAATTTTTTTCCATTTTGCCAACTTGAAATAAATACATTGTACTTCATTCAAAACGTGAATAAGCAAAAAAAAAAAAAGTCAATCAACTTTTTCTCTACTTTTTGCAGACTGCCTTCCGAAGTTGGGGGTGAGATACTCCCCCCCCCCTCTCGGGACGGATCTGAATAAAATATAATAAAATATTTACACTTTTTATAAAAATTATATGAAATAAGTATCTCAAGAATACAAAAAAAAAAACAAAAATTGAATAACTATAAATATCCACAGAGAAAATCAGGTTGAGATCAATAAAGGAATCAACCAATATGTGTGTACATGTCGTTAATCTATATGGAAATTTGCTATATAATTGTATACTTTTAATATCAAATGTTGAAAATACTTGAAAACAAAAGTAAATAAAATACAATAGCATTGTTATTGTACCTAATACATACACTAATATATCATGCCCATGCGTGTATATTTTTAATTTTTAATTTAAAAATAAAAAGTTATATCTGTACAGTATTACCTATAAAACTCAAGAGAGCGTTACTATATTATATATACATTTGAAATACATAACTCTATAAAGTGCAAATAACGCTGCAATAACATAATGAATTATTGATGATGATATTTTAGTTGGATTTGTCTACTTTCGACTACATAAAACGTGCACAGATTGCAATAATATTGCAGCTAATTATTTGCTTTTTTTCTAAATTGTTTTAATTAACCGAGTTCAATATGCTAAAAAACGTAGAAAAATAAAAGTGAAAACAAATGCATGACGATCATTTTAAATTGAAACACGTTTAGTGTAAATCTAAGAAGTTATTAAATTATATTATTTAGCCATATAGGGTAGACTTAACCAAATCTAGCTAACACACATCCCTAAAAATAGTAAAATATACACAACTTTTCATATTATAAAAACAAGTAAAATAATAAAAAAAAGACGGTCAGTAAGAAGTGGAAGCACTTCGCTCGTTGGGAAAGATGGTGGTGTTGGATATATTGAATTTGAAAGCAATGATAAATTATTTATTTCCAAAAATACGATTCCGAGCAAATCTTCGGAGGATATATTTAACAATTACTACAAATTATACTAATAATATATATATATTAATATAATATACAATATAATAAATGAATAATAATATAATAAATAATATTTATAATGAACAAAAAAAGTTGAAAAAAGTGCAAAAAATGATTTGGTTGTAAAGGGGTTCAAACCCCGCGTATGATAACACAGTCAGCTATCACTAGACTACGTAGACCACTGTTGTAAAACATAAAAAAATATACTTCTTAAAATAATATGATAAAATCGTTAAATTTTAATTTGATTTAATTTTAAAAAACATTAAGTCCAACCACCACATTCTGACTTTACCATTATTTTTTTAATAAAAACATGCATATTTAAAAAAAAAAAAAAAATCAAATTTTCCTGTAAAGTAGAAAAGTTATACTTATATGAATGAAATGTCTCAAAATTGAAAATTGCTATAAGTAGTCCAAAAATGAGTAAAAATTAAAAAAATGTTTGCCTTCATAATGTGCTAATATACGTATTTGGTGAAAATTTCAAGTTTATAGATCTATTATTTTCCCAAAATTCAAACACATTTCATACCGAAATATCGAAAAATTAAATGGATATTCAAAAATATTGTACCAACGTACCGATTTTAAAAATTTTTTGTATATGGCTAGAATGTCATATTTTTAACACTATTTTTTATATTAGTTTACAAAAATTTTTATCTAAATATTATTGCATGGATGTTAAAAATAAACGTACCTGTAATATACTATATTTTACCAGGGTTAGGTACCAGGGACATAACTTTAACGCAAATACAACATAAATTGCGATGTTATATATATTATAATGAAACATACCATATACGACAATGATACATATCATAAGTGGGTTATGAAATAAATGTCTTAAATTGTAATAGTGCTATAAATAGCCTAAAAATGAATACATTTTTTTGTATTAATATTTTACGTATTTACGTTTGTGGAGAAAATTTTACGCATCTAGAATCAATATTTTGGGAGTTATAAAAATTTTACCACTACAATTGTGTTTTTCGATTTTTATACTTATTTTTTGATATTTTTTTTTACGCGTTTATTGAAAAAAATTAAAAAAAAAAAAATCGAAGAATGACCTCTTTAAAGTACCAACTAGATGCAATTTGCTACACCTAATGATCAGAGAACTTCTTCTTATAGATTTTTTGGGTACAAACATAAAAAAATATATTAATTAAAAAAAAAAAACTTATCATCATAAAACTAATATATTTCTCATTTTGCTCAAAATCTTAAATGAAGTTAATATAAAATTAAGATAAGTTAAAAAGTTAATAACAATAACCACCAAATTTGTTCAAAATGATCTCCCTATATCTATAGATACTATTTTATTAATAATACTATATACTTTCAATGCTCCTTGCACACAGCGTTTATAATATATAAATGTGTGATACCATCATACATTTTTATATTACATATTTCATATTTTTGAATTTGTCAATTTGTCTTATATAGGGATTTATCGAAGCATTTTCTTCATTTTTTTGGTGAATGGGGGGAATGTTATTTATCATTGAAAATTGTAACTTTTAAACTTTGATTATATTTTAATCTGTAATAATAATGAAAAATGACTCAATTGACCCCTAGAAGACAGGCCGACGAACTTAAATCTGTTTTCAGATTTTAAATCTGACTTTCCAAAGTTCCACAATTTCATCCCACTTATATTGGTCTTTTGGGCGGAAATATCGCGATTACACAATACAATAAAACGAGGTACGGGTAACGAGGGTATTTTTAGATTAATTTTAAGATTTACTTAAATATTTCTAAATTGTTAGATTTTTATTTTTCCTAACATTTCATGAAAATTGTCTATACGGAACTCACTCCGCAGGTGTTGCGGCCCTTTGAAAATTCAGATTAGTGAAACATCAGGAGTACCTTGGGAAAATTAAGGGTGCTTATTTTAAAACTAGGGGATTATGCAGGGATATACCCTACAGAAATGTGTGAAGGGGTAGTCGAAAAACTATAGCCAGCAGATAAACTATGTATATTGTTACTCCGATTAGAGGGGTACCAATCTGGATCTTCCCATTTTAGGTACTCTTCTTGTGCAACTAAGCGTTCCTTAAAATCTCCTCCCTATGTACACGCTTATGTATATAATAAGTACACTGTATAATACAGCTATACAATTGAATACTAATAGTCGTATACTTGCATTATGTAAAATATGTAACGTCATGCTGTCAATTGACTGTTAAGTCTATGGAAAATTACATTATAACTCATATTGCGAATATTTTTGTCGCGGTAAATACCTACATAATATGCGATATTCGACCTCGTCCAAACATCGTAGTTTGACGGCAATGGTACGTACGCCTGCAGGCGACAAAGCCCGAACATTATGTATTAAATATACACGCTATTATATTATTATGATGTACTTATAGTCATATTGATATAATAATATTATAAGGCATAGACAGAAAGAAAAAAAACGCATTACATTCGTGTGGTAAAATTGCGTTTCGGAGTGCGTTTATTCGTCGTATACTATTGTACATATTATATAAGTACCTATACCTACACAATACATATATCGAGGGACCCGGCCGTGGCGCGAGGTCGGGCCGAAACGAAAAGAACGATGCACATGACACAATATATACAATACTGACTATCGTCAAGAATATTATGTTACGTCTAAGTTGCCTATACAGTACTGTAAATGTACGTCACTTTTGACTCGCCTTCGAGTCCAACGGTATCGCGTCATCATAGAAGAAAAACAAAAAGAGCGAATGTACAGGTAAAAAGAGTGAGTACGAAAAGGAGACCATATTACACTAGTTATCTCCTGAGGTAAAATAGATACGGATAATTTTTATACGAATTTCACCTTCCTGCCATATACGACTGACTTGCCTCCCGGATTTTTATCGTAACCAAAAAAGTTCTATAGTCTATATTAGTTGCCTGTCAAATAGCAGTTAGCAAAATATATAAGATAAATGCAGTTCCAGAAACTTACAACTTAACCCTTTTGTTTAATAGTAATTCTAAATTATGTATAAGTAAATTTATTTCCCCCCTCCCTCATAAAAAAAAGTCTAGACACTGAGAAAAAAGTTTCGTAAAATTAATGAAAAACCGTATATTAAATCAATGAAAATAGGGTATGATTTCGAGCCAAGTAAATCAATTCATAAAATCAGGATTTTATTTACCTTAAAATCAATATCTTAATTTTCAATTGATTTAATTCCAAATTTCATTATTTTTAATAAAATCATTACTTAAAAACTATGAATTTCGTCATTGAAATAAGACACATATTTTACTTAATTTAATTCTGTCAAAAACTTGATTTAATATACCTATACGTTATAAATTTAAAGATATATGTTCTTATTTCAATTATATATAACCTCGAGGTTTTTATATAATGTATTTATACCATAGGTTATTCTTTTACTTAATTTTATCAATTTTTGAAACTGATTTCTCGTCTTCCTGCAAACAAATGTACTCCGAGATCCACCACTGAGGTTGGCCAGCATTTATATTATAATTATTTCAATTCGAATAAGAACCACAAACAATATAATATACAATATTAATATGAAGTGCTAAATAGACACATAGGCAATGAATGAGACCACGAGGGAAGCTTTATCCCTCTACCCTCCCCCCTTAACCCTCATTGCTTTTTCTGTGTGTTACTAAAAAGTAAAAGCTTATAAACACTAAACAGTTTACATACCATCACTATATTCTGTAAGTACTTCATCAATTAGTGTCCAGTCCATATGCATTCAAATAGCTATATAATACAATATAGGTACTATGTAAGACAAACTATTTAATTATTGTTATATTATTTATTATTAAATTACATTAACACAAATTAATTGTACAGCATATTGGTCAAAGTGCCATATAAGTACGGAATATTTTATACATGTATAATATCACAGTCTACTTGCCGAGCCGCACGTAATTGGCGCATTTAACTCACAGTAATGCACACGGAAGTTTAGGTCACGTACTACAGACATACTTAGTATTTACATATCCGAATGGTGTTAACAATTCATTTATATATATATATATATATAAATGTATAATAATAATAATAATAATCCTTAAATTATAGCCGTTATAAGCAATGAAATACTTTGTAAAAGTAAGAAAAATGCTTGTCTGTATATTTTATCTCACGTCATAGTTTAATAGTTTAACAATTTCACAAAAAAAATGACTTATTTTATTGATCAATATCGCGACAGTGTCGTTCTAAAGTCAATAGACCAAATGTAAATTCTGGTAATTTTTTTTTTTTTTTTTGGTATCGATAGGCCGATTGATCTACTAAAGTTACTATAATATATAGTATAATACCTATACAAATAATAACATAATGAAAATATGCGTTATTTTATAAATTTGAATTTTTGACATTTTTTAATTTTGTTTTGAAATTCAAACGTTCACAGTATGTAATCAATTAGATAGCTATCTGGTTGAGTTAATGTGCCGGTGTTAAATTTAAAATAATCTGTTCGATGGATTTTTAACATGCATTGCTTAAAACTCATTTACCTGATTGAACATTTGACAAAATTACATGGTTTTTATTCAGTAACAATAATTATTGACTCCAGTTAGACACCGATGTTCTATTCGTAAACAACGAAAATGTAAATTTAGTCAGGAAAAATGAAACACTATGGACACTGTAAGTTTATCATTTTAATTTCCGAATAAAGCGAGGAATGTATCGGTTTTAACTTTTAACATATATTATTTTATGTCTGTATACATTTTTTGGGTATAAAGAGCTGAGCAGGAGTTTTGAATTGAAGAACTTTTTTGATATCAAATTTATTCTTGGTGGTAGGTATTATAAAAAAAAGTCATTTTTCGATTTTCCAAGTAATTTTCTTAAATTTTAAATACAGGGAAATATGTAACAAAATAACAAATAAAGTTATCATGGTTACCATTTTTTTTTTTTTTTATAATATATTAGGTATACCGAATTAATAATAATAATACACTACCCTGTCTGAGGACCGTTGGAAAAATGGACCAACTTTCATAATTTGTATCAGGTCGACATTTTTAAAATTGTTTATGTATTTTTTATACTTACAGACTATGGCTAATAAACTTAAATTAGTTGACACTTATATAATCGTATTCTATAAAATCGAATTTGGCAATTGGTATATTGAAGAACGGTTGATATTTTTGATACAACTGGTCCATACTCAATGCTCATGTATAGTTTGGTATACATGCGGACAAGTCTATAAGTACTCTGCACTATTAACTTAACAGTGCAAAATTAGCAGACAACATTCATGTTTGTACTAATCTATTATTTTTGACACGTTTATAGGCTCCAATATACCAGTAACACTGAAAATAATTATCTGAAAAATTCTAAAAGTTGTCCATTGATCTCCAACAAATATATCAGTATTGAGCATTTTAATAATAATTGTAGAGTTTGACTATAAAATTTTAATGAATTTTTAATAAAAAAATATTATGTTCGTAATTGCGTAGCACCAACAATTAACGATGTCCAACCAGGGCCGGTTCAAAGGATGGGCGATATTGGCACATGCCTAGCCTATAGGATGGCATTTTATTTTAGTTATCAACTTTATAAAGGGTCGTACTTTTTAACATTTATAAACATGTGAGGGTCGGCGAAATTCAATTTTGCCTAGGTGCGTTTAAACGCTTGAGACACCATGTCCAACAATTTATGTACCTCCAAAAAATTACCGAAAAATCTGTTGGAGGACACACGGATACATATTTTGTTAGAATACCGTCTGCTATAATGTCGAGCTTACACCTGATGACCCACCCACTTGACGGATAAACGAGGATTTTCGTATTATATTACTCATTATAATAATAATACACAAATATACAATAATTTTATCGTAGTTATTATTACCATTTTGTATATATTAATATATTATATAATAATTACATATATATTCGTATAATATTGTTATTGTTATTATTATTATTATTGTTATTCTTTAAGTTTTCACTGCACACTACAACTGCACTCCAGACCAAGGATAAGTGTCCGGACACGGTGCGTACGCAGATAGGTCAGTAGGTATAATAATATTATATTTATTATCATTAATGCGTTCGTGTTACTGCGGTGCGCCCGCCATCATCACGCTGTAGGTAATCGTCTCGCCGGCGTACTTTTATGATATACATAATATGATATGGCTACATATTATGCAAATTATTCTTTTATATTATACACACAAGTTGTAGTTGTAATGTTTAGTTTTTAATTTTTAATCACATTCGACGTCGCCGACCGTTACACGTGGTCAGTGGCGTATACAGGGGAAGATGTGAGGGTCAGACCCCCCCGTGATATATATTTTTTTTTACTTTCTCGAAGAATCGAGATAGTATACAGAAATTGAAATGCAAAAAAGAAAAAAAAATGTACACTTAAAATCATATTTCTTTCAAAAATAAAAATCCAATCATAATCCAGCCAATATAGTTGTTAAATCATAATGTTCTGTGCTATCGAAATATATTTTTGAAAACAATTTAGAAGTACAAGTCAAATTTTCAATTATTTTCGACCAAGAGCCAGTTTTTCAATCTAATTTATTCACCGAATAACACGAGTTAATAGAAAAATTTACAACTATTTGTTTTTCAATGTTGTCAAGTATAACGCTTATGCGTCAAATAATGGTATTTGGTACTATTTGTTTCGAATACAATTTATTCGACAAATATCTGCTGATACAGACTTCGGTTCCATATTAGTGTTATTACTGAAAATTTAAAAGTAAATAACATGCTCTAATAACGATCGAGTAAATCTGTGTAACTTGTTCCTTAACTTACTATTACTACATCCTATTGTATCAATTTTTAACGAATAACTTTCGCATTGAAAAACACTTTATTCCGAAGTTTATTTCCCGAATAATTATATTCGGCCAATCTTATCTGGTGAATAGGCGGATGATTGAAAAACCGGACATAAGTGCTTCTTCGGGTGGGAGTACCAAATCAATAAATTAAGAGTTTGATCTGTGTTCTGTACCTTCTTAACGAATGGTCGGATCACAAACTAAGTACTTAATACTTTTTTTAATAGATATCGTTAAAATGAATCAAGTGGTGTAAGTTTGGTGTTTGTAATTTTCCAATTGTCAACATATCACATCAAAATGTATCTAAATTTTTTTGTCTTTGGTTACTTAACATTAAACAATATGTGTGAAGGGTTCTAATTATTTGAGATTTCGAGAGAACAATTTACATTGGAGTCTGCAGACAAAAACCTACAAAAAAAAAAGGCTTTTAAATATTCATTGGAACCTTGAAAGTATGTTTTTTCAAGGAATAAAATAATTTTAAAAATTATTAAAAATGTATTAACTAACTGTATTAAATACTTTTAAAAAAAATATTTAGAATAAATAAGATAATACAAAATTACTCTGAATATTGTAGTTGAAACACTACCCAAATCTGTCTATATTATATTACATACGTTATTTTTTCATATTTCAAATGTTCAATATTTATTAAATATTATTATAGTCTATAATAATGATAATGTGATAATAATTAATAGTGTTATGAACTATTGTTAGTTAGTTACGTTACTGAAGTGTATAAATTTAAACATGAGTATATATATTATTTAATTTTAACAAATTAATTAATTTAATTAATTATAATTGTATATAGGTATATATATATTTTACAATATATATATATTATTAAATATAAAGGTAAAAACTATAAACACAACCTATACATAGTAGGTGTGCGTACTAAGTATTATTTAATAATTATGAGTAGATACTGTATAAAATCGGTTTCAAGAGTTAAATCAGAGAGTTTGAGAGGATTTATTTTTTGACAATTTAAGAATATACGTCACTACACGTGGTGTTAAAATATACAGTACGCCATAGTGTCCCTCCGACCTCGTTTACTTTGTATGAGTAATCGTACCGTTTCCAGTCTGAGCGTGAAAATCGTGTTACGTCAACGCTGCTCACACAGGTTCACACATTATAATATACTCACAGACTAAGGTAGTATTCGGAATACTGTATTATTCAGAATACTTTTTTTAAAGTAATTTAATAACAGTATTTTAATCCTTGAAAAAAAAACTTTTAAGGTTCCAATTATATATTAAGAAGAATTGTTGTTTATATGTTTCCAAAAAACTTCAATGTAAGTTGTTCACTCAAATTCTGAAATAATTAAAACCCCTCAAACACATACTGTCAACTTTTTATGTTAAATTAAATAATAAAATAATTATTACTTAATATTTTCATTATTAAGATAAGAAAAGTATTCAAAGAATATTTGGAATACTTTTTGTAAAGTATTCCAAATATTTTGGGAAAATCATTATCATAAAGTTTTCATATTCTGAATAATTGTTTTGGATGTATTCATATCGTGTGCATATACATATGCATAATATATGTACACATATACATAACCTGTATAACCCGTGTTGTATAAATCCAAAAAAACTTGTAAAACCCATATAAATAAAGTACACTGTAACCCATACTTATATTTTCCATAGTTCATAACCCATTAAACTTAATTGTTATAACTGGTACTAGTATCTTCTTCAATTCTTTTCTCCCAAATATTTGTAGTCCTGCATTTCCACTAAACTCGAACTCCCGTATCCTCTTCACTTATACACATGCTCATCGCATATCATATCCCACCTCTTTTTCAATCTTCCTTTTTCCCTCTTTCTTTCAACATATATCCCCCTCACTAATCTCACTGTCTCTGTCTCTCCACTTCTTTAAACATACCCGAGCCATCTCAATACATTTTCTTTCGTTTTGCCTACTATTGATAACACTCTTATACTCCCTGTTATACATTAATTTCTTATTTTGTCTTCCCTAGTCACTCCACTCATCCACCATAACATTCTCATCTCTGCTACATGCCTACACTCATCCTTTCTTCTGTCTATTTTCATTCTATCTTATTATATTTACTGCCCAATATTTTGATCCGTACATCATTGTAAGCCTTACCAATGCCTTATAAAATTTACCTTTTAATCTAATTGAGATTCTTTTGTCACACAAAATACCTGAATTTTCTCTTCACTTTATCCATCCACAGTTAATCCTGTGTTTCATATCTTCTTTGAAACTATCAGTCTTGCATAGAACGGACACTAAATATTTGTACCTCTCAATCTCACCCACTTCATCCATCGCAACTTCATTACTTGCCTTTCCATAATCCCTATTTATTCCGTTCCCGTTTTTTCTAAAATCATGCTCGTATTTTTTATTATATTTTGTTTCATCTTTACTAATTTTTAATCGTTTATATTCAAGGGCTTTCCTCCACTCTTCATGTATGCAGTCAAGACTCTCTTTTACTAACACTATATCATCTAAAAATTTCAAACAGCATAGCACCATAGTATTTCGCCCTATAGGTATATATTTTTTGTTATTTCAATCATTACTAAGGAGAATAAGTACCTAAGAACTCGAAGTCAACCCCTAGACATTCCTACTCTGACACTAAAACCTTCAGTCTCTGTGCAGAACCTCTTCACTCTTGTACTCGCTCCCTTCATACATGTTCTGAATTACATTCCCATACAACTTTGGTAATCCATTCTACATTAATTCTCACTTCTAGATCTTTCTAGCATGGTTGGATTGGCTAAGCTAGTTACCGAGATAATCGGTCAAAAATAAAAGAGCCTAAAGTGAAATTAGGTAGATTCTTTACACAATACACTACAATTTATTAAAATATTTTTAAAAGGTCAAAAAATCTTTTTTTTTAAGGGTTTTTAGGTTGGTAGAAATCCTAAAACTTGGTGAGTTTATTATATATTAATTTTAAATCTTCGTAAAAAGCTGTACCTATATTAATTTATTTTTAATTCTATCTAGTGAAAACACAGTATACTTTCTCTTCTGTAATTTTGCTTAGATGTATTGTTTGTCTAAACTTATTCAGAAAGCCACAATTATGAAAATTCGGGATCATGTTTATTACAATATATAAAAATTTCTTTGATTGACATGTGATTACACGACAATAAATAATAATACTAACACAGGACTATTTTTAAATTACGTTTAAAATATATTTATTTATTTTTTAATTTCAAGATTTTTATTTTTCATAAAATTTCATAAAAATTGCCTAAATATGTCGAAAGGATATTAACGGATAAAAATAATAAAAAAAATCATTG
Source organism: Pemphigus obesinymphae (assembly GCA_025469235.1). Lineage (NCBI taxonomy): Eukaryota > Metazoa > Arthropoda > Insecta > Hemiptera > Aphididae > Pemphigus > Pemphigus obesinymphae. The sequence continues at coordinate 24,204 of JAIPRL010006631.1, forward strand.
CATCAGCCGGGAATCGAACCCGGGCCGCCCGCGTGGCAGGCGAGCATTCTACCACTGAACCACTGATGCTGTTGTAGCAATGATTAAATTTATATGTACTCAGGCCACAATAAATATATTTTAATTTCTATAAATATATTTTATGTAAATAAAGCAATAAAAAATGTTAATCAAGGACGGATTAACAAAGACATGTTTCACCCCCCCCCCTATTACTGGAAAGCCATCGGAAAAATGAAGTTCAGTCGTCAAAAAAAGAAAGTTAATAACCTTTATTTTTTTTTTACAAGTAAACTATAAATTATTCAGCATTTAGTATTTTTCCTTTTTTTGCTTACCTATTTATATTTCAACAGTGGGGGCTCGTAGGATTTGAAAGTGGGAGGCCCGCGTTTAGGGTGCCACTAAAAATTTAACTTTGTTATAATCAACTTGACACCCCATCATTTTTTTACATATCGTACCTGTATAAATCTATGAAAATTTTAAGTATTTAAAATTATTTTTAGAGGTAGCTCAATAACTTTTAATATTAGGTTACAAAGAAAACGGGTTAAAATGGTTATTTCCTCGTAATTCCCTAAATAATGGGCCTAAAAACTTTAAATTTTCACAGAATATATACTATACTATTATATATAGGATGAAAAAATATTTTTCAAAATTTTATTACTCAAAAGAAAAAAAAATATTTTTTTAAATATACATAATTTTTTGGAGTCGATGTTACAGACTGAACATAAAATAAATACATGTAAATATACATTTTTCATTATAAATTAAACTTCAAATACAGAACTTTATATACTTAAATATTATTTTGACACATTTTAAAATTAATTACGAATTAAAGTAGATTTGTTTGAGTTGGGAAATTCCCATAATGCACTCATTAATGCATTATAAACTTTCTCTACAATAAGTTTCATAATGTGATGTCTACAAGCTAAGCTTAATGTATCTTTATTACGTTTTTGCTCTAATAGTGTGGAAATCCAGATCTTATACCTATATTGCTAGCTGTGGTATCAAAGGACATAAACTGTACACGATCAATTAAATTTCAGTCCTGAAGTATATTATATACTGCTTTAGCCTGTGCTTCGCCTGTACTACTAAGTATTTTAGGAACTCCCAAAAGTTTAGTTCTATTTTCTCCGGATACAAGAACAGCTAAACGGTTTACAGACTCTTTTGATGTTATAGATGGAAGTTTTTTTTCATCCCAATGCACCGTTAATGGAACAGAAGAATAAAATAAATTTTCTATTTCTTTTGCTATTTTTCCACGTTGAACTAAATGTTGTTTTCAAATAAATTCTTTATTTAAAGCCAACTGCTTAGCATCAACTCCTAATGATAATGCTGCTGATGCTAAGACATGGTGCAGGCATTTCTAATACTAATTTTAGTTCTATCTAATCCAAAAGATAGTTCAGAACCAATAATATTTTTAGGCCTGGAAGATGACTTTTGTTTTTTAGTCTGATTTCCTACATATTCTTCATCAGACTTAAAACTTCTTTCATTTGAAAGCTTAAATAAATGAATACTTTTTATTTAAAATAAAAGTACAAAAACTTTTAAATGTGAAGAAATTAGATCACAATGAACACATGCGTCGAATTCCAACAGGCACATACTAAAGAAACGGAATTTTATATAATATAGATTGTGTAAATAATCGTAAATATTTTTCTTACCTCATTAAAACTTTAACAACTTTGAGCGACCAATATACATTATCTGATTGATATGCAATTTGCTGTGTTTTATCTTCATACGATAAGAAAAAATAATACGAGGTGTCATTCACATAAATCACGTTTTTATTTTCCAATACCTATAATTGATTGGCACCCTCCCAGGGAGCGCGATTAAAAACTATTCATTTTTGAAAAGCATATAATAAGCATATAATAATAATTATGTACCAATTTAAAAGGTATTTATTAAACCAAAATGTAAAAAAATAAATATATAAATACATTTTACAAAAACCAAAAATTACAAAATAATAAAACTTATACGTTTTATACTCAAAATTTAAACGTTTATCTTTCATTTCACCAAACAGGTCTACCAAGTTGTTTTATTTCAATTTTCTGTGAATGTGATACTGAATTTTTATCTACTATATTATAATATTATATATTATAATAATATAATATACTTCTTCTTCTTTTCTTCTTTAGCTTAACGGTCCATGTAGGACCTGAGCTGCCACAAGCAATCCTCTCCAACTTTCCCTGTCCAATGCCAGGTCAACTGTCACATTTCTTCCCATCATCTTAATATCTTTCTCTACTGCATCTTTC
>JAIPRL010006632.1:0-26515 GCA_025469235.1 Pemphigus obesinymphae
ACACGGTTAAATTGAAAAAAGCATGTGTATAATATACTAAATAATCAGCGGAAAACCAGATAGCGATAACGTAACGACACCGATAAGAACACACAATACGCGACCGCACAGAACGTCCGTACGAGTCCACCGACGCAACGATACTATTTTTTATATACAACTATTTTTCATATAGCGAACAGTCTAAGCAATTATTACCAAAACACGTAAATATTATTTTTATTTTTTTGTAAAAGTTCAAATTTTGGACTCAAGTCGACACGCGTTAGAATTATTTGATTGGCAATAACTTAATAGGGTTTAGTTTAATACTAAATACAATAAAAAAAATTACAGTTCTCAGAGGAATTCTGATATTTGAAAAATAAATGGCACTCTAAAAGGTAGTGATTCTATTTTTCAACAACCGTTGACTTTTAATTCCGAAGGTAATAAATTCGGATCCTTTAATTTGGCTAAAATAGTGAGTTTCGTGAAATTTTACTTCAAAATAGTTTTATAACTATTGACATAAAGTACACTTCTGAGTGTTGAGAGCTGTTTTATACTATATATCGGTGGTTATAAAGCGTAGAAAATGTTTACTCAACTTATACCAGTTTTTAAAAAAATTAAATTAAAAAAAACGTTTACATCCTCTTTCGATGCATTCTTAATAGCACTTGACAATATATGAATAGTTGTGTGTACTTTGAACTCGCTAACGCCTAAATAGAATAAATATTCTTTTGTATATTCTCAGAAGCAGCAAGCAATCCTAGCAAACTTCATTTAGTGTTTTACTAAGCAACCTTGGAAATAAAATATATACCTACCGTTTTAGGTTAATGATCCTTAATTACAAAGTTTTGATATGAAGCATTGTTCGGTGAATCCATGTTTGCATGCAATGACCCCGTTGTTATACTCGAGTGTGTGTGTGTGTGTGGTGTGTGTGTGTGTGTGTGTGTGTGTGTAATCATTATTTGGTTTTCGATGTTTCAAATTACTTATGTAGTTCTTTAACAGCAAAACGTGTTTTTTTAAAAAAAACTATTTATTTAAAAAAATTAATTACAAAAGATAATCACATTATTAATATCACCGAGCTGAAGGTAACAACATTATAAACGCACATATTGAATTATTATAGAATGAAAAATAGCAACATTTTTCATTTGCTTTAAAGAATTTGTTCTGTTTTGAGAAATTTAATGAAGTTTTATGAGTTTGCAAGTTCACACGAACTTTTTTTTTCATATCGACAAAATTATTAATATTTTAACATACCAAAATACCACTTATCGATTCAGATTGCAATTTTACATAAGAATTGAAAAAAAAATTTTTCTATTTTTTTAGATTTTGGCGTTTGTCGCAATTCTAAAAACCGTGCCTCATTATTATTTATTGCTCTGAATTATAAATGCAGATAGATATGACAGTTTTCTTGTGTAAGATTCGAAATTTCTTACGGAAACGTAAAAGTTGATAATCATTTAAAAAATCATAAAGCTTATTAAAACATACATGTCGAAAAAATGCTACTTAATGTTTGTACTAGACAATATTGTTTTACATAGTTTGTTTTTTTTAAATTTTTTCATGATATTTTCTAATTCATTAAAACCAAATATTAGTGAATAATATTTATATTAAAATTATATAAATACATACAAATCAACAACAATAAAAATTATATTATTTAGAGTTTACATTTAACACTTATTTTCAAACGTTTCCATATTGTTCATAAAATTTCCATACAATTTCAAAATCCGAAGCAAATTTTTTTTTAATAATTGATAGCTTAATTTAAATTTTAAATATGTTTTTGTAATTCATCTCAAGTTAGAACAAGAATTATTATTGCAGTAAATTTTAAAGAGGGATAATTATACTTACAACTTTAATACAATTAATTTAAATAGTTCAATTATCTAAGCTTCAAATAATTTATACTTTATTTATTTTTTTATCATAAACCGATAAATCATAATATTCCACTGGATAACAAATAATAATAATTGTTAATAAAAAACATATTATAATTAAACAATACTTAAAAGGTTCAATTTGTTGTAAATTTCAAAGTTAGTACAATACATAGGTAAATTTTTCATTTTTCCTATAATAGGTTTCATATGTGTGTAGTTAGCTGTGTAAATAATATATATTGGTTTATAACTAAATAATCTTAATAGATCTAACTAGAACATTAGATTGTAACTTTGTTTAGAATTTATAATCATAATTTACATTTTCTGCTCCTGTATTTCAGAACTTTTATCTATCATTCGTCCTAGATTTTCTAGTATTGCTAGTTTAAAATTATAAAAATCTAGAAAACAATTGTTATAACTTAGACATGAACTAAATTTATTCATAAATATTAAGTATTTCCCTTTAAACAATGATATACAAGTCGATAGGAGGAAGGGTGTAGACCCCAAGATCATGGTAATCCTGAATCCACTATTATAGTGGCAATGGTACCTGATAAAATAAAAAATACCTAAGAGATAATTGAAACAATAGTTATATATTCTTATGTAATAAATACGTAGTGCATTGAAATATTAAATACATTTTACAAAGGAAAATTCCAAAACTGGATTTTTCGATATCTCTATAAAATATTAAAAGTTACAATATTTTATTCACTTATAACTAATAAGTACCATTAACAATATATAAAATTATATATCATTATAAATTCTTACGAAAAAATTATTTTATTCAAGTTTAAAACTAAAAAAAAGCCGGTCAGTAGGGGGTGGAAGCACTTCACTCGTTGGGTATCAGTAGGGATGGATGCACTTTGCTACTGGACAGGGTACTCTTGGTAGATATTGGATGTATTGTATTTGAAAGCAACAATAAATCATTGCATTCATTAAAACGATTCTGAGCGTAGCTTCGGTGTAGTATACACAACTCTTAATATTAATTATATACTCAGTACCTACCTATGTTTAAAATTACATTGAAGATCACTAAATATGATTTAGTGTAACCTTATGTATATTATAAAATACAATAGGATATGTTTATAACAGCTCAGTTTCATATAGGTACATAACTATTAGTAGATAAAATATACAGTATATTTTATTGAATGTTCAGCTTAAGACACTTAATATTGAAAACGAACATAATATTATGTAAACCATTTGATTTAATTGGTGTATTTTACAATAGGTACTTTATACAACAGTAACATAATTAAACAGTCACATGACATTAAGTTGAATAAAATAATTAAGATACTAAGCACACAATACTTTTGTGAGAGAGTAAACTTTTTTTTTTTAATTATCACATAAAAATAGTTTGGAGAGAAGGTAAATGAGAAAAAGATAACGGCTGTTATTGCAGCACAGATAATGGCACAATTGTTCTGTAATTATAATCCCTATTTTTATTTTTATTTTTTCATAATGTTACCATTGATTTTATAATAATATTATTATTTTAAAATAAAAATAATGTTACTTATCGAGCACAGAATTAATATATAAATTATATAAAATAAATAACATATTTTTATATAACTATATGATATGATAATGGTCTTCATAAAATATTAATGAATAATATAAATATTTTGCAATATATATGTATACATCCAATGTTTTTAAGGACATACAATCTGCATATAGATGGAACATTTTATATTTAATATACTCATTTTAAATTGAGAACTTGTTTTAAATGAATACTAGTAATATTTATATTAAATGGTTATCATTCTAACTATAAAGGTGATTAGATAAGTGACCTAAAAGTGATAAGTGTATATTGAGTACTAAATCAAATATTTAGTACTGTACCAACTATCATTCTTATATAGGATATAAATTAACTTTATACTTAGCACACTCTATGTAGGTATATCATAGTCTATAACAATAAGCTGTGATTATATATTCTGAAAAAGTATAAACAATATACTATATGTATATTATGATCAATGTACTCACACGTGTTAATCACAAAAATAAATTATGCATAAATATTATTCCCTCCTTTTCTAAACAAAATGTAACTGAGAATAGCAGAAATTTCATAGGTGCAAAGTTACTATGGGGCATGCGCGAAATAAAAATCGAAATATTACCTCACAAAATTACCAAATATATATAATTTGCTACCGGAAACCAAGTAAACTTATAAAAATCGGAACACTCCTTCTGGTAGAAAAAGTGTTTATAGAAAAATAAAAAAATAAAATAAACATAATTTTAAAACCACTAGCTCCCTCGCTATCTAATCTCACCCCTCGAATCTAAAATTCATATGATAATTCAAATTGTCAGTTTTGGGACATTATAAAAGTAGTAATCCTCGAATTCAGTAACAATATTTAGACCCAGAAGACTTCATAGGCACAACGATACTCAATGCTGGTTAAATCTCAGAAAATTAGTTTCAAATAACTACATAAATTTAATATTACATATTTAAATTCACTACTCCACTATAAAATTGTCTAAGAAAACCTCTAAACTGGGTTAAATATATTATAAGCTTTTTACTAAATCCAAATTCAAGTGCAGCCTATCTCTTGAACTTTTAACAGAATATAAACAATTATTTATTAGCATCACTCAAGAGGTCGGTATGCCAAATATGTTGAATAATAAAACATATCCAGGAAAAAAACAACCGAAATTACCAATTAAAATTATTTTGGAAATACATATGCTGAAAATTATGGAAAACTATATTTTTTAGTCAACTTCATAAGCATTTTTATAAATATTAAATTGCCAAATATTTAGATTTAAAATACTACATAAAAATGATAAAAAAATCTAAGATATCGTATTCGAAATATTGTCCTTCTAGTATTTTATAATAAATGTTTTAACAATAAAGTGAATTTAAATTTCCGTTTTGGTTATTTTCGTAAACTTGTTTTTGAAAAATTGCCGTAATTACAAATTTACAAAAGTGAATATAGATTTAGGTAAATTTATAGGTTACTTTTAAAATATATTTAAACATTTATCCTTTCTTACATTACAATTTTTCTCAATATTTCTTGAGAATTGCGTCTTCTGAACCCCCAAATCATGAAGAGCGTATCGCTTTATTGAGCTTATGTTTTAATTTAAGCTACAATAATAAATATTGAAACAAGTGCCCTAAAACGTACACTATGAGAATCAAAAATAATCAAGTGAAAAATAATTAAAAAAATATTTTGTGAATGTTTTATATTAGTGAAGGAATGTATTGAACACCCTGTATGGTATCTAACTAAGTTACATAACACACATATGACCGTAATGGCGTTATATGATTTTTGATTAGGGGCGGGGGAGATTATACAGCACTCGTTGTATATAAAATATTATATATATATATATATATATATATATAGATAATTGCAGTTTAATTATATACGTCTTAACCGACGTGTGTTCGTTAATATAATATAATCGTAGTCGGTGTAACATTTAAATTGCAAATTATATAATATATATAATTCGCAATAAATATTCATAAATATATCATAATATTATCTTTATAGGATTAGATGTGCGTATATAATTTAAGTGTTTATATTTTCTTAAACTCACTCCCGAGATGATATCACTGTATATTGTATATGTATAATTACATACATAATATATATATATATAGCATAGTCGACGTCATATAATATATGTATATATATTAAACGTATTGAGACGAGTTCGTTTTGAATTTTAATTTGAATACTTTTCTTTTAGCTTATCGTTGTGTGTACTTTGTAAATTGACATCAAAATATTTATGTGGTATATTTTCACGTATATTAACATACCATTGGCGTATAGAGTATTTTAGATTCTGAGCGTAGCAAGAGAGTTATTGATTTTACAACGATGTTTATTTTCCCTGTTTTATTTTTCTGTGCGTTCATTTTCAGCCAGAAGGAGTCGAATAGTCGTCTTAGCATTTTATATGTTAACAATAGATAATTGCTTCCTTCTTGTTTTTAGAGGTTATTTTAGATTTTTCTATTAGTTTCATTAAGTACAATGAAAATAGAATTTTATGCGGTACATAAGAATGTGTATTCCAGAATGGATTTTTGATCAAATGCAAAGAATATAACAAAATACTTATATAGTGTGTACATACTTATACGGTGTATCTATCAATTTTTATTCGAAGGAGAAGAGGACAAGTGGGTTTCAATTTTCATTCAAAGCCAATTATTGTGTACTCATATGAGGTAACAACAATTTTACATTATAGTATAATATATTGATTGCTTTGTGTTCTAGCTTAATTATATTGTTATATCATATATCTAATAATAGAGCTATTATATTAAAAAAAGTTTTAAAATTATTTGTACTCTTATACTTACATATGTAAGTATATAAATTAGTAAAAAATAAATTATTAAGTTTAAAACACATTTTAAAAAGATTTTATTAAATAGAAAATTTATATTCTAAAAAGTCATACTCTAAGTCGTATTTATTACCGAATTCAATGATTAATCATTGCTTTCAATGTAAAAAAATAAAATAATAATAATATATTGTCCTTTTCGAACAATTGACAAACTTTCTCAATCTATTTATTTTCTAATAAGATTTTTATTAATCCTAGCAAATGTGCGAAGTACTTTTCTGGATTTTTATTTGTTATGTAAACCAATGTTAATTTTACAGTTGAATCTTGGGGCAAAATCGTCGACTACCTGCAGCAAGTGGTGGATAAACGTTAGAATTTCGTGAGTTCATACAATAATGGTAATTCGTAGACATCTCGTCGTACTGCACATATACTCTTCTTAAATATAGAAAGACAGGTTTTTATTTTTGTCGCTATCGTTTCTTCTTTTTCCGTTTTCGGTGTTGATAAGAAGTTAAAATTACAGAGACATTTCACGTGGATGCGGAGGTGACACGGACAACGGTGGCGGTCGTTTAAGTACCGCTGAATAAAACATTTAGCCGACTGACGACGACGACGTAAATGTAAATAGACAAGGTTGACAAAGTGAAGTGTAAGAGCGTTATTTTAAGTAATGAAAGTTTTATGTAAATTGCGTTATATACCAATAGTTTATTCTGTGTACAACCACCACTGCCCGTTTAGAAAACGGTATATGTACATATATATATATATATATATATATACACCAAGTAAGTAACAATTTATTACCCACATTGGAAAAAGTAAAAAATATAAGGTAAAATTTAAACGAGCTTTTACACACACCAAAAAAACAAATAAACAAAAATACACTTCCTAAAATATATAATAGAAACATTTATTTTCGAGAATAATATATATTATATGTTTGTATATGTATATACAATACTATGATAAAAATACGCATGGACATTTTAGAAGGGGCACCAAATCTTACCCAATAATATCCCCAAGAAATTAATCTAATTCTATCGCAAAAAATATACAGAATCATCTTTTGTCGACAAATTGAATACCTTATACACAATAGATTACACTGACTATGCTTTATCTAAAATTGTGCATTTTGATTCTTGTCAGACAAATTGACACAAAATAGTTGTTGTATCACTGAACATATGATTTAACATAACATGAGGTGTCAAACCTGTACGTTTAAGGTCGCCAATTCGTTATCGTCAAAAATAAAGGATTTTGAAACACGTACCCTTAATATTGTATATATAAATATATGTAAACTAAAAAAGGCGTGCTTGGAAATAATCAGGGAAGGGTTTTGATATATATTTCTTTTATTTCTCACACGTCAAATTTTGTGAAACCACATTTTATATACATACCCATGCAATACACATAGATGTTAAATTTTTTTTTTTTTTAACCTTTTCGGCCAATTCTCCAGTTATAACCATCATCGAAATCTTTCAATTTGGTTGACCTTCTAAAGCATCCAAATCTTTCTTTACTACTTCTTTGAATTTATTTCCCGGTCTTTCAAACGATCTTTTTCCTATTGGGTTTTTTCACAGAACTTCCGTAGTAGTGAATTTTGGCATCTTCGTGCTTGTCTATTCATCGAAATCTGCCCTTTTCGATGGTATTCTAAAATATTCTCATGTTAATAAATTATCTATAACTCACTGTTTTTCCTTCGTATCCAATATCCGAATTTGTTATTATTACTTGTTGGTCCAAAGATCGTCAGTAATATTATATTTTCGATAATCAATAACTTACTTTTTTCAAGTTTTCCTTAGTGGCTAAGTTTAAGATCAATCTAAGATTACGTAGTGTCATTAGATCATATCAAGGTATTTGTAGTATATAACAGATTTTTCATATCTTTTGAAAGTGATTGTGTACTTGAGAACTTCATAAGCGCATAGTAGCCCTTATATATAGCATGAATTCACTCGACTACCTCTGTTTCTATGTCGTTTTTTCAGTTATAATCATACCAGAATATTTAATAAACCTTCTTAAATTATTATTCATCTTTTATATATATATATAGGTATATACATACTCATTGTTCTCGTCATTCTATAATCATATACTCTGTTTTTCACTTATTATTGTGTTGTTCTACTTTAAAAGCTGCACCATTAAATCTTGCCTCAATCTGGCTTGAGATATTTAAATTTTATAATTACATATGATATATGCGTTATTATAATATACATACAATTACATATGTAATATAGTAAAAAATATTTTAAAAAATGATTATTTAATAATTATGGTAAACAATTATAATATGAGCCCAAAAATCAAATTGTTAATTTAAGCCATTTAAGGTATACCATAATTTCAAATTCTAAAATTCACTTATTTGACATAATGATTTCATAAATATTTCTCAATGATTAAATTTTTATTAAAACACTCTTTATTGAATGAATATCGTGTGTGTACATATTTATATATATACAGTGCCAGATCTAGGGAGATGGCGAAATAGGGAAATTATCGGAAGTAATAATATCTGCAAATAATAAATGTATTATTTTACAGATAGCTGTATACTTATAGTTGTAGCACGAAAAATGAGCACTGATCGTTCAACACTAATCGACGGTTTGTCAACTGTAGATATGAACAATGGGTTGTGCAGTATTTATTTTTCGTACCTACTACTAAAATGAGTGTACTGCTTGAATTTAGGAGACAAAATACATTATATATACTGTTTTTTAATTATTAATTATTTTCGACATATTAATATTGAATTAATAATAATTTGAGGGAATGCTCATTCTTTGCAATCCCAAGATTTCCTACCTAATTTTCTACCCACCCTATATTCTATTTTTCCAATTCAATATTTAAATAATATGCATTGAGCTATACACGTATTTATAGTTCATTAAGGGGATTGGATCACTCCAAATTGTTAGTCAACAACACCATAGGTACCGTCCTTTGTGTGACTTTTATCCGTCGTGTTATGTTAATATTAAATTTTAAATGAACTATAGCTGTTTCAGCTACATTATATTTATTAGTCATTACTATTAAGGTTATTTTGTGAAATAGAAATATTAGAATTCAAATTTCAAATCGGAATAACTTTGGAAATAATTCTTTGAAGTTATCAAAATTTAAAATATGTTGATTTTAAAGTAGGTATTGTCTTATATAATACATTTTCCTATAAAATATTAATCTTAACTCGAGGTATAATATATATCGTGCCGTTCAGTACACAGGTGACTTTGATTTGATACCAGGTCAAAGATTTCAAACAAACATTTTTAATATAAAGTATTTCGAGACTTAACAAATAATTGAGAAAAATTAAATTCAGTTTGAAATTAATTGGTAAATGTTTACATTTTTTGTTTATTTTTTTTTTTTTGCCTATATATTTTTTGGGAAAAATAAATCGTCAATAAACTTTCAATTTCTCTTCAAATTACAGAAAAAGCGGATGAATTTTTTTTTTCTAAAGGGGCGCAAATTTCATATTTTTCCCAGGATTAAAAAACCGATATATATATATATATATATATATAAACAAATACTGTAGTATTATATTGAATATATTTATGTTTTTTTTTATATACATATTATATAAAAGAGAAAATATAACAGCAGACATCTAATGTCGCATAGGTCAATCCTGAAAGTTTATTGCGTCCGTAATGTGTACAAAGTGTATTCAAATTTTGCAAAACTCGGGGTACCTCGTGCGCACGCACGTCCGGCAACTAACTCAAACTTTCGCCATCGTCGTTTTGCATAGTTTAAAATCAAAATTCCCTTTGGTAATATAAACAATCGTTATTGTTGAAATTATAAATTAAGTTGATTTTTATAAGTATTAGGAGAGAAAAAAGTGAAAAGGTGTTCATTGTTATAATCCAATATATTTGTATAGTTTATCTCTGCATATATCCAGTATTTTCATTAGCGAGTAAAATATTATCTAAAAAAATATAGTTTTAAAAAACGAGTTTTTAATTCTATATTAATTACTCGGTTACTCGATTTGAGTGGCCACTGTTTACGTGTATGTGTTTAATTAAATTAAGTAATTATTTTTCCGTTAATACTCGAATGACACGCGAAAAAATCATACTTTAAAAATTGTTTATACATATATTATGAATATACACGTATATATTAGGGTGGTCTAAAATCATAATTTACGAAAAAATCTTCCTCCAATCACTGAAAGTGGTACATTATATATTAAAAAAAATCTTTTTTGAATTGTCCCAAATAATTATAATTTTCGTCAATAATGTCGACACACATATCATACATAAGAACTGTCAGTATACATACCTCAATTATTTTACAATGTGCATGATGAACGGTGATTATTTCAAACGGTTTGCCATCATTGTGGAGTAATTAAGTCGTAGCAATTATAGCGTTTACCTCACAAACCACAATTACAATATTACAATTAATAGCTGAAACATTATTAGTTGACAATTGTTGTTAAATTTCTTTTCAGGAATTTTGAATATTTGAAAATTTTAAACATTAAAAAAAAAAATTTAAAAGTTACTAAGTATTATTTCAGGTACATTAAAATGATTGATACTCCTCCGGCACGTCATAAAGTTTAAAATAAATTAGCATTATTTGTATATCTCATATTTAAACACATATTATAAATATGTACCTATTAGATACTAGATGTAGCATAGATGTTATTGATTTTACAATAATGTTTATTTCTTTATTTATTTTTTCTGTAAATTAATTTTTGACTAAAAATATCTGAATGTGAACTTTTGTGTTAGTAAAATATCAAAAAAACTCAGCTCTAGATTGTATATAAATAGCGTTTTACGATTTTCCCAGTATTTTTTTTTTTTGGTAAAAAGAAAAACGTCCTTCTATACGAAGTATTCAATCATACACTGAGTACATACATATGTATACTATACAAAAATATAATTAAAACTACATACAGTACTGCGTATATTGACATTTTAGATTCAAGTGATTCAACTTTACCAATATTTTTATGTGGCTTATATTTTATTTGTTGGTTACTAGAGTGCAATTTCTGAATTTTTGTAATTTAAAAAAGTGTGTATTTGGCTAAAATGGAATGTTTATTCAGATAACGTTTATATATATTAATAAAATATAATATAATATGGTGAATTCGTACAATTTTAATTGTACAAATATATATATATAATGTATATAACACTGAACTCTGCTTAGAATCATTTTTATGAAAAGAAATGATTTATCATTGCTTAAAATATCAATATATCCACTACCAGAATCCTATCCAACAAGCGAATTTTTTCCAGTCCCAACTGACCGGCTTTATTATATTTTTATGAAAATATAAAAAGATAATACATTATCTTTTGTACTATATTTTTTTATATATGATATTTATATGGAAATGCTATGTATTTTAAATAGTCTCTCAAAAGCAATATTTCAATACTCACGAATACATTTAAACCGGATATCCTACTTTTTGTTCCATTACAGTCTTATTAGTATAATATTTATCAACCACCATATATTATGTTATGGAAAACTATACTATAAGTCTTTTAAATAGCATAATATCATTGAACATGTCCAGAGTAATAAATTAATTGACTATTATCGACAGATAATTATTGGAATAGGTGTGATCAGACATAACATTTGGATGGTAAGGCTTATCTACTCATTGAAAATAGTCATATTCATTGAGGAATTTTATCTGATGAAAAAAAAAAAACGAACGTAAAATAGATCAGTATGTTTACAGAATATTATTTCAAATCAAAACTTATTAGATAATTGATTAACTGTTAGATGATAATAATAATACTAATTTTAATTTTAATAAAGATTCTTATAATCTTAATATATCATATAAAATGTATTAAATGGTAAGATTTAATATATTAATACATTTTCAGTGTGTATTGGATATATTGGTGAGTATATGTTTGTTTGACTGTCGAAACAAATGGCTAATGATCGTACATAAAGTTCAAGCAATGATTCATTACTTTTCTTCCGTAGACTGTAATGCAATGAAATAATAATTCAGAATAAACAGTGGCATAACATATATCTTATTGATATATCGAAAATGAATAAAATTGACATTTTTAATGTGTTGATGTAAAACCTGTGAAACGAATGTGACAGAGTGGGGTGAATCTAAAAGTTATTTACACACAAAATAAATGTTCAATAATCCTAGTGTAATCAATAACGTAACTAAACGATGATTTTTTTATAATTATTATATAATGAAGAATAAAAATGGATTTAAATTTATTTCAAAAATCGGTCTCTGGTCTTTAAAAAATTATCCTAAATGCACGCAATAAGTTTTAAGAAAAACTTAGTGGAAGTAGAATCTTGAATTTTTTATTACTTTTTTATTTATATTTGGTTCATAATATAATTTAGTAATGTAGGTACCTATTATTGTTTCTGAAGTGTTTAAACAATTTCCAAAATAAAATTGGTTTGGGATACCATTACCGTTACCATTATTGTTATCTATAATCGTATTCGTAATCTGAATATCTGAAATCCGGAAATCCTTTATCGTTATCGTTTTGCTTTTTAAACAAATAATAAAAATTTGAAGTATTTTTGAAATGTAATTTTTTTATTTTAAATTGTCAAAAAAATGTAATAATTTTACAAATTTAATTTTTATTTTACGGAAGACCATATACTAGAGGTATGTTGAATACAATGTTACTCAATGATATATTAGAAATCATCTATCAGCACTTATTTATTTATAAATCCATACTATGTTTAGTTACTACATACATTTATTGTATTTTTATTATTTTTAACTTTAATTTATATTATATTTAAAAATGTAATTGTAAATTATGTTATACATATTATTATGTACTAAAAATCAAGCTGTGCCTATTGACAAAAAAGTTTAAAGGCAGACCAATTATATTTTTATTAATAAAATTATAGTATACTCTTATATATATATTTATATAAATTTAATGTTTAGTTATATTAAAGAAATAGATATTTAAAAAAAAAATGTTGCATACAATTGTCTCTGTTTGTGATTATTTTATTAGTTATTTAATTATAAAAATAAGTACTAAGTAATCTATCATGCAAAATTAGTATGTATTTCCTTAAGCACCAATTGTTATTTTTTAACAATATTATTTATTTATTTATTATTTATTGTTATTTGTTTATTAATTTATTTTTGTTTTTAAATTGTAAGTAAAACTGAAGTATTTAGTTTGTATTTTATACCACATAGATTATAACACAGATTAGTTTAAAATAAAAATGTATTATTATTTTATATTATTTTGTAAATTTACATTTAAAAATCAGAGGCCAATACAATATGTTTATTGTTGTTTGATTAAAATCGTTGTATATTAGAGTTTTTAAGAAAATTCTTCCATGTTACTATTTTTTAAAACATAATACCTGAATAAAACAATTATATACTTATATATATTAATATATATATATTGTATTAATATTTTTATATTTTATATTTTATTTTATATTAATATATATATTGTGTCATCAAATATAATAATTAAAAAAACTACATTAAACGAGGAAGGAAATTATCAATAATTGTAATATAAAAGAGATTTTAATCGATCAACCAAAAACATATTGTATATATTTCTAAGAAAAAACGTTTATATAATATATTTATTTTAGGAATTTTTAGACAAATTTATCAAAGTTTTAATATTCTAATATTACACTTTAGATAATATCATGTAGCATAATAATTAGTGATATTTGTCTTATATAAGTTTTAATAGGATTAAAATGTGAGTGAATAATATTTTATGCATCTAGATTGTATTCAACAATACGTGAAAGAATACCACATTCTTATATCGAAAGTCTTATGAAAAAAATAATATATTTTATCATGTCTTGTATTATTTCAATAAGCTTCTATTGTAATCAAGCTGTGGAACCAAGGCTTTAAGAAAAAATCTATAAAAAATGTGTTATTTATTATTTATATGAAGGTATCTAACTACTCGTATACATTGTAATACAATGTTATAAATTTATTATTTTTATATGAAATTTTCTGCGACACTCAAAAATCAGATAATTGTGTGATATATGTATCCGTGCTGAAATTCGTGCGACGTCCAAAATGCAGTCTTAAGTATACAATAATGAACGTATAAAGGATGGTACGGCAAGGTTGCTTTTAAAATCATGAGGAATCGTGTATGTTTATAAATGACTATTAAAATCTGCATGATTCAGCAAATTTTACCTAGTCGTATGATAATTTTTAGATTTTTGAAATAGTTATTTTGCCTTAAATTTTGAATAGTTTATATATATAAATATTGTTAGTATTTAAGATAAATATCTGTAATAAATATTATAACCACTGTTTAATATAATATAGTATTAACTTACTCAACATGCACTTTTACAAGTTTACAGTTTTACAAGAAATATGATTGTTTTCGGGCCCGTCACTACCTACTCGACGTGGTTTTTCATATTAGAGCGATTCGGGGTATATTATATTATATTCTATAAATTGTTCTAATTATATTTTATAAAACTCAAAATATTGTAGAACAGTTTATTCGTAAATATCCCCAGATATGCTACATAGGTGTATAATTTATCACGTTCAATATATAGTAGAGGGGTGGTGATAACGAACAAGTATCTATAAACATATATTTATACTAAATTAAAAATTATATTAATCTTTGAATAATAGGTTAATTTTTACCATTAAATTACATTTAAAAAAATTTTTATCATTCTCAAGTTCGTTATAATTTTAAAAAGTATTTATATATATAATGTATTTAAATAATATCATCGTATAATGTATAATAAATTATAGGTATATATATATACTATATAAATAATACCTTAATATATATATATAACATCTTCGGTTCACGAATTTAGGGGTAGGTATATATCATTATGATATTATAAGAGTAATATGGTAATTTGTTAGTTGTCTGTAGTTTATTCAAAATAAATATAAATAGTATGGTTACATAAACAGGTATAAGCGATAAAGTTTTCAAAATACCAAAAAATCCCTCGCAACCTGTTTCGACATTTATTTATCCATATACTACCGAAGATCATTTTTATTAGATATGTATACGAAAATCGTCTAAGTATGTATATATATTCGGCAGTCGTCGTTTTTCGAAACAAAAGTTATCGCATTATAGGCTTATAGTATATATTTATATATATATATAATATGTATATATATATGTATATATTTGATTTTCATATATATTACGATCTCCATGGGTTTTTCACCCACCTATTTTTTTCTTCTATTGGATCGTATTTATCGACCAGTTGTCATATACACTCTAGTGACTTACAACAATATTATTATCAAATGCAAGATAATGCACGTATATTTATCTATATTTTTGCTCAACTATCATAGTAGTTAGCATTATTTTTTTTTGGTTATAACGTAATTTTAGAGTAAATTGCCTATTTAAAAAACAAAAGAGAACAAAAGTTTTGAGTAAATCTCATTTTATAGTTTTTGATTTGCTAATTATAAAACTAATTATCAAAGTTAAAAAAAACTTTTAATTCATAAATAACTAATTTTTACATCCTATATATATATTATAATCACAAAATGTGGTTTACTCTATATTGTTGTTCTCTATTGATTTGATAATAGGTATTTTTACTCTTTTTCTTTTACGGTTTAACCATTTTACGTAATTTTATTGTTTTTTTTTTTTTTTTTTTTTTTTTTAACAAATTTTATTATTAAAATTAAAAAAAAATTAATATGATATTATAATAATTTTAATTAATTTTATAATGTATTTAAATATTTTTAAACAGTTAGACTTTTATGGTTCTTAAAATTTCTTAAGGATGGCTAACACAGAACCCCCTAATATGCGAGTGTGTAGCGCCCTCTTAAAAGAATAATTTATTACAATATATAACAGTCAAATATAGGTACGCGGTATAATGCGCATGGTTAATTAAGATACATATTTTTAAATAGCAATTTGGAAAACTTTGAAAGTATATTTTTATTTTTATTTTAAAAATAATACCATGCGATTGGGTTTTACTCAAACTTTCTTGTATAACATAACCGATTTTATTTACGGTTATAAAATATAGTACTGCAATAAAATTCTTGGACATATATTACACTGTAGTATAACTACTCTCTCTTTTTTCCTCTATATATTTTTTTGCTACAATATATTATGATATTTTCCAAAAAAAAAAATTGACTTTCTAGACTATATTAGGTGTAAAAAAAAATCAAGCCACATTAATCATAGTTTTTAATATAATATTTATGACATTGTATACACTACATAAGCTCCCGTATAAGAATATAAGATTGTTTTACTGCCGTCTAGACAGCGTGTATATAATGTTATATAAAACGATCATTAGGGTGCGCGCGCGCACTGCTGCCGTTTTATGTATTTAATAACTTATTTTCTAAAAGTAATTTATGTATTCGTTTTACTTGAGATTTATCGCTGTAAGAGGCTTTTTTCTTCCGCATTTCGACTACTTAATTGTTTTATGCAAACAAAGTAACAAAAAAAAAAGTGTAACGCGGGACGATAAAGCCGTTTTTTGTAGTCTGAAATGACCCCCCGAAGAACAATTTCTCTATTTAATGGCCCTCGTGCGCATACATATTTGAAGAAATTATTTCGTATATAACAAAAATGTACTGTACCATGTTTATTTTATTTTATTTTATTTTTTGAAAATCATCTTGTTTGTATAAAAAAATAAAATAAAAGTAAAACTTTGTTATACTTTGCGCCCTATTTGATAGGCACCTATATACTATATTATGTATGTGTACATATATTATATTGTATATGTTATGGATAAATTTTTTAGATTCAGTAATTTTATACAATGCATAATATTTCTAAAATAACAAAAGTAGGCAAACACAGTTGTTAAATTACTTTAAATAATATTTTTAAGCATTTTATTCATATTTTTTTATTATTTATTTTTTATTATTTATTTTAATTATATCTTGTATATTATTGTTATTTAAAATACGAAATCAAAAATTATTTATTGCATTAGAAAAATGATTAATTGCGAAGTTCAGTAATTATAATAATAATTTAAAAAAATAAAGAACCATGACAATTGAAATTATTATTTTATTCTTTACTCTACATTTATATCATAATTCCGTCAAAAGCGTATTATTAGGTTGCTAAACACAAATTTAGACAACTTTGTATCCCCGTTTTGTTCATCTGTCCAAAGTTACTAGTACATATTTACGAGTTTGTTGATTTACATACCATGGGGAGATGTATTGTTCTTTTTTTTGTCTAATATTTTTAGATTATTGTTTAAAATACATGTAAAAATCGGGAATTTAACAAGGTTGTGGGGCCTGCTAAATTGTTTCCTTTCGCTTAAGAAAGCTACTGGAAAAATTATCAATATTACAACATATTTACTATAAAAAAAATTTTTTATTCCAACACTTTTGATCAACTCATATGTATATAGTCATGAAATAAAAACATAATCATAATACTTACATCGCTTCACTCAGAATCTATAATCTATATTTAATAATTATACTCACCATTACATACTCTACGCTCGAATTAAATTACGACGTACATAGCCATATCGTTGACTATCACTTGCATTAGTGAGTTAAATTTTTTCGTACGCACAAATAAATCAGTCGTAGCCCTGACTGCCCTAATTTGAATGTAATAAAATGCAGTAATGGATAACGCTAAACCAACCACTGTACAAAATAAAATATCATCTACCGATTGAAATACAAAATAGGATTCTTAATGAATAGGTAAGAACTAAAACTGTTCAAGGGATTAAAATAAATATAAATTAGTTAATTATTTTCCTTCAATTTGTTGGTTCTGTGAGACAAATATTTAATAAATTACAAGATGATATGAATTAATTTAATAGTATGCTTTGGAAGTAGTGCACATAATAATATAATAAATATATAATGATATACAACAAGTGCATAACAAATACCTAATTACTCTGGTTTTAATTTCAATTTTATACTTACAAAATTCTAGTAACTATTTAAAATATGTATATTATTATTCATAATAATAGTAATAATAATGATAATATTCATAAAAGACATCTAAATATTACTTAAATCAATTAAAAAACTGTCTATGTACATTTGGTATTATAATATGTCAATATTATAACGGTGCGTTAATTCACAGTTTATGCAGGACAATGCACATTGTATATTATATAGTAGGAATTGTATCTAATTCTTGAATTTTCAACTTTGTCCGTAATACAAATACATTTTTACACACTGAATAATCACAATAAATTCCATGAGTTGCATATAAATAAATACATAAATATAAACTATATACGTTATAAAATTGATTACGGGCATAATTTTACAAAAAATCTACATTTTCAACATTTTATATATAAAAAAGAACTGAAAGTGTTAAAATATTTCAACATTTGTACAATGTCAATAATAAATATTTGGAGATATATTTCAATTTTATAACTTTCCATTGTCTATTTATGAAAATGTTTGCTGATTTTCTGTAGTCTGTTTTTGAGTTTAAGAACACCACTACAGAAAAAATTACTTTTGTAAATACGGACTAGAAATAGATTTTTTAGCAAAAAGATCTTCACTCAAAAACTCTAGTGATAGAATATCACTAGAACACTAGAACACCACATGATAAGAAAATTTAGGAACTTAAGTGACTAAAAAAAAATTGTTATAAAATGTGTATGAACAATATTCCGAAATAATTAGTGGTATACTATAAATCAAGAAAAAAAAAACTCAAAAGTAACATTGTAAAATTAATTTTATATAGTGCATTAGAACTAAAAATATTGCAGCAGTACATTATTATAATACTATGTCGGTATTTCGCAAGTTGTTATGTTAATATTAAACATGATAATAATAATAATACACCATAAAAACATTAAGAATATTGAATATATAGTCATATATCATGATATTGTGGAAATAAAATGTTAAAAATCGACTAAAATGTAAACACTTGTCACAAAATGAATAATGTTATCAGTATATTTTTTTATCTAAAACGGTACGTTAATAATGTAAGGCTACTAATATAGAGTATAGTAGAGTAATTACTATAGAGTAATATAGTAGAAGTCGAACAATAATTAACAGTTTCACCCTTGTGACGATTTAATGCTATATTGTTCGCAGTTTTAATTTATTTTTTTGATTTAATTATATACTGCACCATGATTTCGATTTATAATCAAAAACCTAACTCAATTATAGATTAACTAATTGAAAGTCTGTGGAGGAAAGATCCGTTCACGGATCTGTAAACAGAATTAAGCATTTAATTTCCGAATAAGCTTTAGAGGTGTTCCCAATCAAACCGATAATAAAATAAAATATATTATATACCTACAATACATATTATTTATAACGTCGAAATATAAATAATTGCCGTCATTACGGGTTATGGTTTGTAATTTTTAATTTAATATCAAACCACATTAACAAAATTTAACTATTCGATTTAACTACACATTACTGTTTTATCTAATATTTGATTAAATAGAGTGTGTCAATGACGCCCAAAAAAATTTAATTCAATTATCAACAGAATATTCGTAGAATATACCCAAATTTTTGTTTTATTATTAATTTTGAAAAACGATGTGTATTATAGCAAAGAATATGATAAATAAAATACTGATGGGAGATAGTGAGATATTAGCAGAATACAACATTAGAATCATTGAGGTACATTTTGGATGATAGAATTATGGGAATATGTTTATTTCATAATTATTTATGATATTTTCCAGTCGTCCGGCATTCGTAATGTGATTATATATTATATTGTACAATAGTGATTTTCAATTCTTATCAATACAATTAATATCCAATGGTGTTAAGATAACAGATAATAAACTGTACTACTTTAGGACGAACAAAGGATTTTCAAAAAGTAACGTAGACCTGATTATATGTATACATAATATTGTTTTATTTAATTGTAAATTGTAATTACCACTGTACGTCTGTACGTGTAAAAACCATACAAAAACTATAACATAGATATAAATATTATAGAACATTATAGAATTATTAAATATGATATTCACTTATTGAGGGATGTGGATATTTTTATTTAATTATATACATTCTGTATTATTAATGACTATCATTAATTAATGGCCATACTCTTTTATATGAATACAATTTATGCCTTAAAATTAAAAAAATTATCAACTTTACTTTATACTCATGTTAAAATGTTCAATACTAAAAATAACTTATATCACGTGATTTGTTGCCAAATTTTAACTCGACATATGATGAGTCATATTATTTTTTATCCAAATAATGGATACAATGGTGATTAAACGGTGTACAGGATCATAACGCATTTCACTAGTGCTATAAAATATTACATGAATATCTTATAAAAGATTAGTTTATAAAAAATATATTCAAAAAAATTGTATAAATGTTTAATAATAGTCTAGAAAATTATATTTTAGGCTAAAAAACTCATCTATTAATAATATATGTAAGTTATTTGATTTCAATATTACTTTTAATCTACTGTTGAAAATTAAAGTAATATTTATTTTTGTCAATCGTACAGTATTTTTGTATGATTTTAGGTAATTTTTAAATGACGCGAGAATTTTCATGAAAGTATTACAAAAAATTTTTTTTTATGTTCTGAATATCAAGTTGCTTTGAAAATGTTTCAAACTATGAAAGGTACATTATTTTTTATATTCCCACTTCTGAATAATAACTCGATTAATACATAAATATTCATCTAAAAAATGTATAAAAAAGTGTGAGTTCCAAAAATACGTTTTAAATGGAAAAACTACAAATATTGCCAAAAATCTAAAGTAAATTAATCATTTTGTAATTTTCTATAATGAATAAAGTTTTATAATAGTTGAAAGCATAAACCTAAACCTTTTAAAAATAATGGGTTATATAGAATTTATTATAAATCTATTATAAAGAATTTATTTTATCTAATATTAAAGTTTATGCTATATATAAAGTAAGTTTCGGTATAGATAAAGATAAACAAAATATAATATAGACCTAAATATGAACTTTTAATCGATAAATGATATGTTATAGTTTAATAATTGTGTTCATTATGAAATGTAGGTACATAATTTATGAGTCCCGGTATACCGTATACTTATACTACCGTATACTTATGTTCACAGCATTCTAGACAATATTTAGCAATGAGCCCAGATAATTTAAGTGATTTATCTAGATTACAATAAAAAATAATTTATAAATAAATACCAAAATACAGATGAAATATAGTTAAAATTTATAACATTATCAATATATGGATACAAGTTTAACACTGTTTATCTAGATAAAAGTGATAAAATATTTTTTTTGATTTTTCAATATTATTTTTTGTAGATTAATATTTTGATATTAATACCTTAATAACATTATAACAATTTTTATTAGTATTGTTTATAAAATAATGACTACAATATTATTATATAAATATTTTCAAACTCAATAATATAAACATTCTAAACTATTCAAAAGTGATTAATTTCCAGATTTCTATACGTTTTGAAAAAAAAAATATGATTTAAATATGTTAATTGACTGTGAATGATCTACATATTCAACTTTGAATAGATACATAAAACTGTAAGTAGAGGTGTCTACCTCCATCAAAACTTACTTTTACTCACAATACAAAATGTACTTTTGTAGTTTTAAAAATTACAAGGTAATATTGATACATACGTTTTAATATAGAATAAAACATAAAATATGTGTATGCATCTTATAAATGATTATTTAATTATTACTACCAGTATTTTACTACTGTGTTTTGTCACTAACTATCGTATTCAATTAATGACAAATATTAAAAATAGTAATAAATTCAACCAAAAAAAAAAAAAAAAAAAAAAATGAAGTTGTGTGTTTGTAGCTACTATGTAGCTGTTCAATATTAAAAGAATAACGATTTCATAAAAATAACAGAACTTATTAAAAAGAAAACGTAATTATTTTATGAAAATATACACAATATAATAATTATTTACAAAATTATAAATAAATGCTTCTAATAATAAATGCTATTATTGACAAGATAAACCTGTATTATATTTATAAATTATTGAACCCAATATAAATAGATAAATTTTAGTATTTTGTAATATAATATTATTTTTATTTAATAAAAATATGTTTAAATAAATGTTCATTATTTATCTAAATATTAAATAATAATTATTATAATATATAATTTATATATAATTATATAATTATATAATTAATAATAATTAAATAATTACATAAATAAAAAAATAGTTGGCTCAAGATCAAAACTGAATCTAGAAATAATTGTATAAACACGCAAATATAGCTAGTACTTAAACCTCGATCATACTAATATATTATTTTGTTCGCTCGATGTTATCGATTTTTTTTGGAGTTTAATTATAAATAGTTTATTTTTATATGATTTTCATTTATATTATTTTATACAACTTTGTAGAAAATTATCTATTATCGTTAAAATTTAGCTTAATTTTAATTCATAAAATTAACTAATGCAATAATTACACTATAAAATTAACTTATTAAATATCATAATTCAAATATCGTAAAATCATTATGTAATTATTATTAAAATTAAAAATAAGTGGTGATGTCACGAACCACGATAATTTAGGTCCAACTAAATCCGAAATCCAAAAAAAAATTCATAAATATTTCAGATGATTTAAATTAACTAAAACATATTTAAGACCACTAGAATATAAAAGTTGGTTAAATAATTATTCGCTAGAAAAATGTTCTATTTTTTGCCAGCTAAGAGTACTATTCATTCCACTGTGAGGTGTGGGCCGTTACCGATAAATCGACTGTTGCGCGTTGGAGTAATTTACAATTCAAATTGGACACATATTACCACAATGGTATACGTGTTATCTAAATGACGGAAAATCGAATAAGTATGCGTAGTGTTTTAAATAATTTGTACATTTAAACTATGTCGTAAATTTGTCCCACGGATATGCGGCAGGGGTCCTGCATAGATATAAACTCGTTTCTGCAGCGGGTATCGCGAATTAATAATAATAATATATATGCATGACATGTAACTGAATATATTACTGATGCAGTTTATTATCCAGGTGCACTTACACAGATAACGTCCGCCCGTGTGTTGTAGATTGACACACATCAAACATGCACGTAAACGAATACACGCGTGTACCCGAATTGCATACGCGGAGCGCCGTCGAATCGATTTTTGCGATTCCTTTTAATTCCGTTTTAAAACACACTGTAAAAACTACTACACAGTGAGTTTTCGGAACGGAAAACGGGATGTGCACTCACATGGAAACACGTTTATTAAATCACGTGATTTTAAGTAAAATTGAATCTAGGTGTACATATATATATGGTACTTTCATAAAAGACGCGTTTTAAACCTTTCAGAGATATGAACAACAATTAAATGTTCTTAGGATTAATATAATTTTGAAATATTATAAGAAGCTTATTATTTAAATTTTCGCATTCAAAAAATTATTTACATAAATATGATTTTTTTCATTAAACTAATTTATGTGGAATTTACCGGTAAACATAAGTAAATCTCGGTAATTTTTTTATGTTATTTTATAATATTATTAAATACTTGAGACTATATTATTAAATACTATTTAGTAATTCATATTTTTAACATAAAATTATTTCAGTGTGTTATTATTATTATTCATTGCATTATACATTTTATCAGACTAAAGATAAGTTATTACACTAATTAAAACACTTAAAAAAGGGGACACTTGATTTCAAGTAAAGTAATAAATATAACTGGGTAAATTACTCGTTCTTTTGAAAATATATACGTACAAAAATTACGTTAAATTTTTCTTAAAACTATATATCATAATAATATAATGCTGTATTAGTGCTACCATAAATCCTTTTAGGCATGTGGTTTTGGTTTAATTGACCAATAAATTAAATGTATTATTTATGATCGAATTGAACATATAGTTAGAGTACTGATTAGATGAATAAAACATAGTAAGGATAATTAAACTATGTATAACGGGATAAAATTAATAAAAAAGTGTAATCGAATGCGGGGTCGTCATATTCGCGGCTAGTATAGTTCACGTTTATTTTGTTTGACTAGCTCGGGACACGTGTTGATAGACGCATGGGTTATAAAAAATAATACATACAAATGAAAGAAATCCAGTAGAAATTTTTTTGGAAGCAGACAATTAAGTAAGTATGAGTGTGTGAAAGAAAATATTCTTGGGAAAAAAATTCGAGCTATGCACACAATTTAAATGTAAAAATGGTCGGCTACGTCCACATGTTTCGAATATATTAATATTAGTTTTTTAACATATTTTAATATGTTTTTTATCGATCCACGAGTCCATATAAATTTGGTAATGCAAACCTGAAATCGATAAACGTTTGATTGTTGCGTACATTTGTGAATTTAATAATAATACAGAACGATTACTTTAAGATGCAATTATTGTAAAAAAAGTTTAATTTATTTTAAAAAAAGAACTGAAATTTGGTAATGTAATACATTAATTTGTAAACACATTGACTATGAAAACGGTATTACATCATATCGATGATAGAATGTAATTTTTTATGCCAATTTGTTAATGATAATTCATAAATTCTGTAATTTCAATTCACATAGTAAAAAATTATTATATGTTAGGTATTTAAATATTATTTTCATACTGACTAATAACATAATAATAATAAATAAATAAATTTTTTTTCAGTTAATAAATTAAATAATATAATCATGAAAATATGGCAATAGTTATGGGACACAAATATTTTTTTGTAATAACCATAATAATAAAACATAATAATGTATTGTAATACATCAATATTGTTATATATAAACATTGTGAAAGTAAAATAATAATAATATTATTATTAAATAAATATTGTTTTAATGTAATAAAAAATAAAAATTCACAAAAAAGGAAAAAAAGTTTTATTTTGTATATAATAATAATTATTTTAAAATTAGATTTATTTGTATTACTAAATACTGTCTCAATGATAATATTTTACATTCTGAACAAAGGGAATGAAATGTGTTAGTTTTAAAACGATGATTTCTTATTACATTTTTTAATTTATACCAAAATATATTGTATTTGAAAAAGTGCTACAAGCAATAAATGAATATTAATTTCCCCGAATAAATTTAATATATTTTTTTTTAACGCGTAAAGAATATCAATCAAAAATTGACATTAAAACTATAAAAATGATTTCGGCAAAATCGAATATAATTATGTCTCTATAATTCCTTAAATAATGATTCTAGAGGCTTACATTTTTCACTAATAATGTATTTGAACATAAAATTCTGAAAAAAATTTTTTTCGAAAATATTTTCAGAATTTTGGGGTTATTTAAATTATAAAATTGTTTGTCTCCAAAAGAGTTTGTACCAATTTTTTTTTAAATTTTCATTTATATTTTTCTATAACGTTTTTTTTTATAACGTTTTTGGCATGATATACAGGGGGGAAGAGAAATAAGTCTAAAGATTTAAAGTTTTCACATAATGTATTATATGTAATTTACTTAGGATTTACGTGTCTCATATATTGGTGTTGAAAAAATCATGAAAATTATTGGTCAAAAGTTTTTTATAGTTACTCAAATTTTTTGACAAAATTCATTCTTCTTCTTCTTCTTCTCCTTCGCCTTCTCTCCCAACTATTTGGGGTCGGCCACCCTGGTCCTACACTTCCACTTAACTCTATCTCCCGCATTTTCTTCACTTACTCCCACCTTCCTCATATGACTCGCCATTACATCCCTCCATCTCTTTTTGGGTCTTCCCCTCCCCCTTTTACCAACAACATGCATTTCCCTTAATAATCTTACTGCCTCAGTCTCATCCCTCCTTAATACATGCCCGAGCCATCTTAATCTATTCTCTCTCATTTTGTCTACTATCGAAGCTACCCCTATACTACCTCTGATATACTCATTCCTTATTTTA
>JAIPRL010006633.1:0-26504 GCA_025469235.1 Pemphigus obesinymphae
TGATAGGAGGTTAAATGTTGATGTTAAATAGACGTTTATTGAATGACAGCATTGCGGGACATTTGCAGTTACATAGATGTTAATTTAACGAAATAGTAACACAGAGTGCAATGTTACACGTTTCATGTAAACCTCTATGTACCTAATATTTTCGGGACCGTTTATTGCACAGCGGGGTATCACGATAAGTATAAAATTGAATTATAAAAACTTCAAGAAACATAATAATCAAATTATACTAATACTGATAGTAATTTTTGTTGGTGATTAGACCCTGATTGATAGAGAATATAAAGAATAGACTAAATAGCACATAAAATATAAATGATAAAAATATTGAAATACTTAAAATAAAATAATTCGTTAGATTGGTATTTATATTTATAAAAAATATATATAATAGGTAGGTACATTATAAATAATTATTCTAATAAAAAGATGTTCTAAAGTACCTATATATTATATTATTTGACTAACAAATTATAAATAACATAATATATATGATATGTATGTAAGTATTCAGGATATAAATTATATACATCACTATTAAATTATATTGGAAATTGGCATGCATAATCGTTAAATTAAAAATTCAGCTAATTAAAAATCAATAAAGAAAGTAAAAATGTACTAACGAAATGCTGAGCATTCGTTTTATTAAAATTAAAATTAACAGTATTTCAATGTTTATGATAAGATGGTTGTATATCAAAATCAACCGATA
The DNA here is from genome assembly GCA_025469235.1 of Pemphigus obesinymphae. Classification (NCBI taxonomy): domain Eukaryota; kingdom Metazoa; phylum Arthropoda; class Insecta; order Hemiptera; family Aphididae; genus Pemphigus; species Pemphigus obesinymphae. The sequence continues at coordinate 725 of JAIPRL010006633.1, forward strand.
AATTTAATTAATTAATAAAAATAAAAAATCCTACACGTAACTATCAAAACTGGTGTATATAGAGTTTGAAATGTTGGATAAAATATCAAAATTGTTTTTTAACGCTATAAATACAACTTATTTGAATAGAAATACCTACCCATAAAAATGGATTTCAATAATATAATAATATTTATATACTACTATTTACTAATTTATGTATATTTCGTTTTTATCCTAATATTTCTATTTATAGTTTTTTACACGAAAATTTCAATACAATTTACCGTTAGTCGTTTTAATATTAAAAAACTATAAAAATATAAAAATAATATAAAAAAATATTAAAAATTGAATTTGTTAAAATGATACAGTATTAATTTGTACTACATTTTTCGAAAAACCACAAAAATAAAAATAAACCAATTTTATATATTCGGCGGAAATCAATTAAAAATAAAAATGTACCAAATCATATAAAACTATCTATTGGTAGAACTTTTATAAATTAGGTCCAGCAATCAATATCAAATCAGCGAATCACTGAATATATAATTGTAATTTTTATTCATCAACAGTATTCGTACGATACGTCTATGTGTAAATCATTACGAGTAGATATAGAAACAAACATTCTTACAATATGAGGCCACTTCAGGACATTGGCGACGAGTACATGGCTGCATAGAAAAACAACAGTTATCCTTCAATATTTATGATAACCTTGTGATTTTACCTCTATAAATACGTAAGCCTTACTAGGCTGAGAAAAAAAAAATCAAAAATTACAAGTGGCAAATTTGTTCCAATAAATAATGTATTCATCGTAAGAGACAGCTCTGTCGATATAAAATATGCATTACGTATACATAAAAGGATAATAACGAAAGCATACGTTGATCTTGAACTTACAAAAAGACCAATGTAAATAGTTATGGCTCCGGTATAAAATCTCGTAATAGTCTTGTATATTAATCATTGGTCAAAAGAGTTATTTTTTATAAATAATGTAAAGACATGAATAAAATCCGTATAAATTTCAATATAAAACAATAAATATATTTTATAACCTACTATTGATTTTTTTTCAGAATTGTATCCGTCAAATAAGTGTGTTATGAAGACAATACCTATAATATGACACCTCATGGATTAGGTATCTCGAAGTAGAAAACCTATATGATTTAATAACTGTATATCTTTCATCGTCTATAATACTTTAATATTTTATTTCACTATAATAATAATATTATACGATTTACAATACACTATTTAGCAATCGAAAACCGTTAGAATATCTTCATGTAAATATATTTCACGAGTAGGTATAATCGTATTTTATACATTTATGTCAAACATTACGATATATACCTAATATAAAATTATGTTAAAATGTATCCCAAATAAATAAATTTAAATTACAATAGTTTAGTTTAAGTTAAATAACAACAACCTACGCACATGAAATAATGTACAATATATTCATGAGAACTCTATATCGAAATAAAATTGCGTTGTAATAGATTACGTTGGACAAAACCTGTGGTCAATTGGCAATTTGACAATTTGACCACATTACCGATAAATAACGACATCCTCCGATAATGTAGTTCCGAATGTGTTAATCGTACGCGATTTCACTTTAATGTTTGTTGTTAAAGAAAAAAACAGGAATAGGAAATACCGTTGTATTTTTTATAATATTTGTTTTTGAATTAATACATAATATACTTTAATATATTCAGTGTGATGAGATTCATTTTCTAAAATGAAACGAACTGTTTAATTAGAAAAAATAATTCATTTTGGAACAATTAACTTCATTAATATAATACAAATTCAAATTAAATATCAGTGACGTCGTTTCAGATTTTCATTAAGACGAGCAATTTTATCCCCCCCCCCAACAGCTGCTATATCGGTTATATGGTATTCGATTATATATAAAACTTCCTTAACTATTCCTAAAATCAAACACATATGTACCAATATTCAATATTAATCAATTATGTGAATAGTAAATTGTATTTGATTTTCAATGAATTTAAACAAGTTATGAAACAGCTGAATACCAAAATTAATTCTACAAACTCATTATATTTTTTAAATTATAATTAAGGTTATTAGTGCGATAGTGCAAATATCAGATAATAAAATACACGTTGTAAGATATAATGTCTATAACAAAATGTACGATTATTAATTTCATATAGGTACCTATAACATAATTTAATATCGAAAAAAAACGCCCAAATCTGCAGGTGGTGAAAGTTGGAACTTCAGTCCTTAGACAGAACTATAATAGTGTATTATTATTATATTTAAAATTTTAAATCAATAATATTATCAATTATAATCAATTATATCATTGAATTCGGAAAACGATTCTGAACAAAATTTATTTTCATACTTTTATTTAATATGACGGATGAGGATGGGGTAATGAACATGATACGTATATTTATTACTTTTTACAACCCCCTTCCCACCAATTTTGCCTCAAATACGCCACTAAAGTTTTTATAATTTTTTTCAGATTTATAAACATTTTCCATTGCATTTAATATAGTTTTCTATTACACTTAAGGAATCTACTAGGAAAATTTAAAAATTACTTTAAAGACCCATAACCAGAATGAAGTTTTTATCAGAAAGCAACTCTTATCAAACATATCATTTTAAAACTATAAAATATACTTCACAACGCTATGCTCGGAATCTAATATAAAAAAAAATACTTCTTCAAATATTACCTTTTTACCTGAAAATAGAAGCAATATCTTAAATTAATTGGTAATTTCCTAAAAAAAATTTATTGGCCGGTATAAACTTGATTTCTTACATTACAAAATCAATAACATATACTATTCGATATAAGATTTATGATTTATAAACAAATTTATTTGTATATTTTATTCAAGTGTACTAGGTATATTAACTTGAAATATTTAACATTTTTATAGTGTCGCGCAACATTTCCTCTGTTGTTTAATATAGCCACTGAAATCCGTATGCGCCAGTAGGTAACACGTTGCACGCATACCAAAAATACAATATGTTACATAAAAGATCATTGATCAGAAATATATTTTGAAACAACCAAAATGTATTTATTTTTATTCCTTATAGATTAATAAAATAAAAAATAAAAAAATTTCGTTTCTTGGGCCTTTAAACTATAAAAACACATATTAATTAGTGTTAATAGTAATCTAAATAAATCTAATAAGTAATAATTATCATAACTTACAAAGTAGTTTTTTAAACCCATACCAATATTTCGTACAATCGCACACTTCGATAGTACTGTACATCGATAGTATATGTGAAGAAGTTTATAATTCTTCAGGATGTACGAGTAGATTATACATAAATGTTACCAAAATTGTTACTTCATATAAAATGCTTTAATAATGAATTGAAAAACAATATTTTCAGCCTGATACTAATTTCTAATCGAATGACTTATTGAGTTATGATAACTTATTTATATGACAATAGCAATTTGCATTGCATTTTATATGCATTAGGTAGTAATTGTAACAACAATATTAATGTATATTGCATATAATGGAAAGGGTTAAATTTCCAGCTATTTTATAAACTGTTATTGTATTATATTGTTACTGCATAATATACATTTATATATAATATATACAAATATGTATATATACTTTAGTCTATAGTGTTATTGATCACATTTTATTGCATAATAAAAATAAATTATATGAATAAAACGATAAATAAAAGTTGTCTTCTAAAAGAATTTAATTATTAATAACACATATATCTATACCTATACCTACCTATATTATAGTTTCACAGAGTTTACAAACACAAAGAATAAGTATATTGATTTTTACTAAAAAAAAAAAGACCATCCGTTAAATATATATTATTTACCATAAAATTATATTATTACAATAGCTTTTAACATATTGTCTTCAATAATATGGTACTTCAAAAACCTTGTTTACCACACCAAAACATAACATTACCTATTTTATAAGAAATGTCAAGTTTTATAGCTTTTTGTCATGTATTTTGATAGGTACAAAACTATACAATTATATTATATAAAATATAAAATATATATATAGTTATTGTAATATTGTACGTACATAGTTTGTCTATGCCTTTTATAAAAGAGTTTAATTTATTGTCATTTTTTTTTTATTGATCATTAATTTAATTTAAAAAATAACCCTACACAGTACTCAACGAATAGAAAATACCGAAGAAAGAAAAATAATTTAGTTGTTCATTGAATGTAATCAAATCACGAAGTCACGAACCACAAAAAGACAAGACATCCGTCGACGTGAATACAATTTATCCCAGGAAGAAAATCGGCAAGATGAAAAGTTTGATAATATATTTTATAGAGTGCAGAGAAATGAAATACTATCTGATTGTCATCGCATTGTGAAAAAATTAAAGGTAAAGATATTATAATCATTTGATATTTAAATGAAAAAAAAAATGAATAGAATTTTATGGATATTAGAAAGCAAAATTATTATAACGATCAGGAGTCTTGGAATAAAAGAATAATAATAAGAAAAAAATCATATTAAAATAAACTGTAATGTGAAAAAATATATGAAAAATTATACTTTTCTAATGAGGTCCGTAAAATATGATAACGTATAAATTACGTAAAATAATATTGTATTCCAATTCATAATATATAATCAAATAATGAAATTCTGTATCTGAGAGAAAATTATTGATTAAGTCGAGGGTTATATTATTACAAAAAAAAATTTAATTTAAGTAATATCAACATGTAATTCTCAAGTATCTTAAAATAATCGTTAATTATCGTCATATATATATATATCTGTTTTCTCAACTCTATGAAAGTTCTTCTAATCTCTGATAACTCCTAAACTACTTACAGCTTGCTCTTAATACTTATATAGCTGATGAGCAATATGGGTTCCGCTCCCGAAGGTCTAATATAGCAAACCTATTAGAATATCAGACATTTCTGATTGATGACGTTGAGTCATCTCACAAGGTCTATGTAATTTATATAGACTTACATAAGGCCTTTGATAGTGTCAACATCTGCCTCCCTGTACGTAAATTTAAGTGTGCTGATCTACCTGACCCTTTACTTTCTTGGTTCTTGTCTTATTTACATAATCGTATCCAATTCATCTGTATCTAAAGTTTATTTCTTCACCAATATATTTTACCGATAGTCTCTTACTAATACGAAATGAAAATAATTAGCAAGAAAGAAAAAATAACTAGCAAGTAGCAAAATAGAAATCACAACACACATTGAACAATCATATTATCCTCATTCCTCATAACTGTAAATTCGTGGTATAATTTCAACCCTGCATTAATTAGGTATACCTAAGTTAAGATAAGAAAGTTAGCATATTATGTATAATTACTTCGAATCTATTTCGTGGTTATCATCAAAAACAATCATATTTGATAACAAATATTTTTTTTTTAAAATAACTAATATAATTAGATACAAAATTGTAAAAAAAAATGACTTTTAAGGGGGGATCTATCTTCCATATCCCCTCGTGTGTACGGCACTCTTTGAATATGCTGTACCGTGTGATCACCTTCTCAAGGATACCTTGCTCGATAAGCTCCAAATTTGAAAATTGTCTTACTTTTAAAACTGATACAACTTAAAAAGTACTAATAGCCATACCCAACGACGTACCTACCATGTTATTTATTTTTTATTGAAATTAGTCAATGTTGGCAAACTAAATTTTACTGTTCTTATCTTATAATTTACGTGCTCATCCAGTTTTAAAAAATCCTTATCGCCATAACCAGGATGGTAGTGCAACCCCCTTGTATAGGTAAGTATGTATAGTATATGGTATAAAGTAAATTATGAATGATGTTAACTGTGTTCTATTTTTTTGATGATGTTCCTAATACTTTTACGCTCTTTAAAATTTTAATTCTAATGGCTTTATATTATTTTCTTTATATCTCCTTAGTATTTTATTTTTAACGTAATTTCTGTAAATAGCCTTAGGACATCTAAAATATATATATAATATATATAGGTATAGGTATACAAATAAGTTATTAGTACACAACAAAATAATATTTATTACATATAGGTACAGATATAATATAAAGTTTTATCTCGTGTTTAATTTGATGACAATAATTATTTTATTATTAATTTGCTATACCTACATAAAAAATTGAAGAAATGACTGAATTGTATAACAAAAATGAATATAAGAAATAAATCAAATTTGTCGAGTATTCAAAAATGGATTTGGATTTTTTCTACCTCACTGATATAGAATATGCCAATTATTCCAACTACCAATATTATTTGTATAAATTACAAAAATCTCGAACAGTTTAAAAACAATATATAATACAAACATAATTATTTAAATAGATAACAATTACACATTTACATATTCATTTTAATAATCTAAATAAAATTATGAACAATTTCTAAAATAATTGTAGTATAATCAAAAATCTAAAAATAATGCAAAGTGTTGACAACCTAATAAAAACCTATATCTTTATAGGTACCTATTATTTTAAATTATGATTGGAACAACTTTTCGCCCAGATGACTTGAACCAATCGACGGTACATCATATTATTGACCTTATTTTCAGATGGAAAACTTGATGGGGAATTTATTTTTAAAAAGATAATTTTCAACTTTTTTCATAAACATCAAAATATAATTTGAAAATGTTAGAAAAAAAATATTTCGTTCAAATCAATTTTTGTTATTTCTTCATAATTCCAAAAATAATTATTGTAACACCTTTTCAATATTGGACTATTTGGAACAATTACAAATTTCGAGATTTTTAACTATTAAGTCTTAAATACTTAATAACAAAACTTAAGTTTTAAATAACTTAATAGTTTTGGATTTTAAGACCTCAAAATTTAATACAAAATTAAACATGCGTTACTTCAACTATAATCAAAAATCTCGAAATTTTTTTTTTTAGCCATTTAACGTTTTTTAAAAACATTTATTATTTTTGGCATCAAGTTTTCTCGTAATTCCGAAAAAAAAAAATGTATCTAAAATACACTTTTAAGTTTTAATACTGCGTATATGTATTTTAACAACTATATGATATGTTGTCATCTTTAACGCGAACTAAAAACTAACCATCGGTACAATAATTTATATAATATTAATAATTTAAGAGTCACAAAAGCTCAAGTTTATTTTATGTACATTATTATTCATAAATTTTTTTTTCAAAATTCCGCTCATAGTTTATTTCAAATATTCAATTTATCCACCATATCCGGTATCTTATATACTCGATGAGTGAAATGCCCCTACTGAACAGATGATTTTTTAAATTTTATTATAACTATTATGTTTTAATCAATTTAACATTTATTTAATAATTTGCCATTTACGTATTCGTATCCGTATTAAAATATTAACTATAAAATAATACCACAGTATATAATATTACACAGACGCAAAGAATCGCAAAATAAATGTTTACGTAATATTATAAACAATAAATATATACGAATTCATGGTCATAAAGAGTACATACAACGGACGTGTAGTAATAATTTATTCTGGATATATTTTGACCACGTATATATTTTCAAGTACTTATTACATTTCACAACAATATTACGAATTATAACTCGTATGACGTAGAATGTAGATGAACAATATTTTTCGGGTTAAATCACACGAATAAAAAAAAAATATCCCGTTTACGATATATTTTACTTTATTTGGAGAAACGTCCGATTTCTTAACATTCTCGACAAAAAAAACTTAGGTATATCAGATTTTATAACGTAAAGATTTAACACTCGAATAAATTCGATTATCTTACTTTTGATCAACATAATATATTATATACAGCTATATAATATATAAATACTTCGATTGTTCTCGTTTTACATGCATACATATACATACATACCACAATGTACATAGAATATAATATATTTTCAATTTTCATTTTGTCTGATTCTTTCGTTGGACACGGGTCAAGAATTTACTGTAAATTATTTCGAACTATATACAAATTGTGAAAATTGCAATAAAGATAACATATTTACTTATTCAGAATAATTGCATCTCAGTCCCACGTGGACAACACATATCTCCGAAAGTCAATGTAAACTGTAAAGTGTGTACATATACATAATGGGTATACGCATACATTGCATTACGTATAAAAATACACACTTAACCTACATATTTAATTTAAAATAAAACAAGCAAAAAATAAAAAAAATCGTCGAACAATCTAAAGTGTAAACGAAAATATAGTATTTTAATAAAAACATTTACGTTTAAACAGCATTACGTATTTATTACTTGACAACAAATTGTTACGAACATTTTTATTTTTTAACTATAAAGTACCTATATAGGTATAATACACCAAATATTTTCATTTTTTTTTTGATGTTATGAGTAGATGCGATATTTTAAATTACACTTATATCTGACCCAAACATTACTTTATTCGATTATAAATACCTATATAATAATAGCATAGTATATAACATGAGTATTACCATTAGGCTAAGAAAAAATACGGCGTTCAATATACATAGTATTATAGTAAATATTTAATGCAAATTTTAAATTTTTGGCATTTAAATTTTTAAATTTATAATAATTGTCGGTCCTTTTGGTAGTTATAAATATTATATATTACCTATATAGTCGGTAACCATATGAATAAGTATTTTATCGGTTATTTTCTAATCTATAACAACTTTTAGTGTTATTTCCCTTATAAAAGGTAGTTTTTCGTTACGCTTTTGAAAATGTCTTAGAAAATCAAAAAATGACCTCTATAAAGTACCAACTAAAATAAATTTTCTGTCAAAAACCTTTATCCTATAGAAGACCCTTAATTTACTCCTTCTATCCAAAAAAGTGTATACTTATACATAAAAATAAACAAAAAATACAAAAATAAAATAAAATAAAACATATCATTAACCAATCGCTACGCTAAGAATCTAAAATATATAAAGTGACGAATTCATTGAAATTCTAGAATGTATAAACCACAAGATATAGGTATTATAATATGATATGACCAATGATCAAATTTTTAGAACTGATACCTAATAATTATTTTAATAGAAACAATTCCCCCAGAACTCAGAAAGTGGACATCCAAATGTTTGTCATTAAGAGAACGTCACACCAATGATTTTCAATAGTAAAAACCAGTCCACAAAAAATTAGTTCTTAAAGAAATTTTATAATTAATACACCTATTATCAAATAAATAAAAAATAATATAATGGTGACAAACTCATAGGCGTTTTGAAAAATATAATTAATTAATAATATATATTATTATACTATACCTAATTAAAGTACCGTGAAACACCGATGAAATCGTCTCCAAAATATTGTCCTTTGTATATTTTATAATAGCTGTTTTACCTCTAAAAGCATTTTAAAATGCCTTTTGTATGTTTTTCGTAAACATTTTTTTGAACATATGTTTTGATTATATAACAATAAAAAATGATGCGGGTTTGGGACTATTTTTAGATAACTTTTAAAATGTATTTTAACTTTTTTTTAATTGTTACATTTTGAAAAACATTTCTTAAAAATTTCTTATACAAAACCCCTTAAAATGGATGGTGTGTCGTTCTCTTAAGCAGGATGGATATCAAACGATTGTCTGCAAATATACTGGTTTCGACGATTAGCTATTATATGCTATGTCTGATGCTATATATTAACAAAATTAAATCTCCTAACAGTTTTATTATTAAAATCAGATAATTAGATAATTTAAAATTATAAAAAAATGTCAATGGGGGGAGGGGGAATTTCATGTAAAATGACACGATAAATTCTGGTTCCATATATTTATCGGTATTATCTTCCGTATTCCGACAAATCACATCGTACAAATTCGACAATAATTACTATCAAAAATAGTGGTAAAATATAAATGGTCTTATAAAGCAAGAAGATTTATTTATATTTATACGATTTTTGATTTATGAATAGATATAGATAGATAATAGTGCCATATTCCAATTAAATATGTGGTATATTATATTATATATATATATATTATATTAGTAGGTACAGTATAAAATAATATTATATACCATATACGCATATTATATTATACTCAATGTCAAACATTCAAAGATTATTGCCATTCGAGTATTTTAATAAACATTAATTTACATAAATGTATATTTTATTCTATAAAAACCGATCGATCATTTATAATTTTAAACTAACAATTATCTATCATTATACTACCATACATTACGGGATATAGCATGAATAAAGTGAAAGAGGAATTATTATTAACAAATGTATGTAAATACTCGGAAGTAAGTACAAAATAAAGTATCTATAGGTACAAATAATACTCATAAGTCGTACTTTATATTTAACATAACACATAGATTAAAATGATTTTTAGAACGAACGGGTTTCATGGTATATACAAAGTCATGATTTGTTATGATTGCCTATATAATATTATATTTTATATTTTTTTAATTTTTAAGAAGTACATATGCTGTTATCATTGGTGGATCCGTGAGGGGAGAATGGGATAATTTCCCCCTCCTTAAAAAAGTCACGAGAGGTTTTTATATAATGTATTTATATCTACCATAGGTTTTTCTTTTGCTTATTTTTCTCAATTTTTGAAACTGATATCCCCAGCCTCCAAAATCGACTCGTAGATCCGTCACTGGCTGTTATAAACTTGTATCCATTTTAAATATAACATCACGAAGAATGTTTAGCAATGCTAAACTATTTTTCCCAATTCCCAGAACTATTTCTTAAGATATGTCTATTTATTTGTTTTAATGTTGAGAATGACCTTTCACTGTTTGTTATTATATAGTTAAAGATATTTCTAGTATCTGTTAAAGTTTTAAAGTTAATAAAAAAAAAAAACGAGTTCATTACACTGTAATAGAGTTTCCAATTATTTTTTGGTTTTTTAGAACTTTGAACTCCAATGAACTTATAGTTTACCTAAAGCTTACTATTATCACTAACATATACGAATAGCCTAGGATTACCGCACACCTAGGAAAATAATGGATAATGGAAAATGTGAAATAATGCCCAACTCTAGTTGAATATTAATACTTTTCAAACTATATACAGGCAAAGGATTCCATTGAATATCTTTCTGTAGAATATAGATTACATATAATTTGTTAGTTATCACCCTTAAAAAGGACCATTTTACAGTCATAATTATATATAAACAAAATATTGAATACATTCATTTCCGCCGTAGAATTGTAAACACATTACACGTTGCTGATCATTGAATATGTAGGTATCTATATTTAATAACTAATAAGGTTACAAAAAGTCCTTGCCTCGGGAGTCAATAAGCGGTTGGAAAATCCTTTGCAATTTACGAAATAAATATTTATTTTATATTACACGAAATCTCTAGTATTATTTCAGAGGCCTAATTTTAATTTGTTTTCAGTGGATATTGATACATTTTAAAATGTATTACCTACATAAATGTTAATTGTAGGTTATATATTATATTATAATATGAGTAATAATATATTAGCAATATATATTATTGATACTAATTTAAAATTAGATAGGCATTTAACTATTTTTAAAGTAATAGTTTTCGTATTAATACGACTAAAATACACCGAGGCCACGACTTATATAAGTACCTATTATAAAATATTAATGTGGAACGATTCTCCTATCATACGAAATTATGTATGAAGTGACGAGGAAAAATAGGCTATATACTCGTATTTGTAAATAAGTATATTGTATAAATAAATTCCTTGAAAATCTATAGTATAATCTGTACTGTTAAATAATATAATCTAAATTCTAAATAAAATATAAATATTTGAGCTGGTCGTTGAATATAATAAATAAATATATACTAAAGAAATTGCAAATAATTAATCAAGATTAATAGGTAAATTGTATAAAAATCGTTTTTGATATCTAAACGAAAATGAGACTTTAAAATACTTGTTTGTATTTTGTGTTTCTTTCTGAATATTAACATAATAAAAAATGAACTTGACAGCATATTAACAGATTTATAAATATCATAATATTTTTGAAAAAAATAAAAGAAAAGTATTTTAAACAAACAATAATTTGTGAAAAATGTCAATTATCTCGATAAACTATAACTTTACAACTATACTGCATTATATAACACTACTTTGTACTACTATGTTTATTGTCATATCGACAATTCATTTCTCAAATGGTTTATAGCGAGGTTTATACACATGTACTAGTACTATAGCACTAACGGATATATATAGTAAATATGAGTACATGCCGTCTACCAACGACTGCAGTTTTTAAATTTCTTTACTTAGGTATATCGTTAGACAAATTCTATTCTATCTATGTCGGTTTAAATAAAATGTTTTTTTTTTATTGGTGGGTACATACTTAAACTTTTTTTAAAATATTTGGGTAACTTATTAACGATCGAGTATTTGTGATAGGTACCAACCATCAGGCTTTATTTATTTATATAGGTATAATATATAATATAATATATTTAAAAAGTAAATAATCCTAAATAATATAACTAAAATATAATTTAAGGATTATTTTTAATTGAATATTTTAACGATTAATAATAATACGACAACCTACTTATCATTTTCAAACTATACAAATAATGTATAGATAAGTATATAGATAAGTATATATCTAAATTTTAGATAGGTAAATATTTGAAATATTTTGAAATAAAACTTAACGTTAAATTATCATTGTATCAGATAATAATGAACATTATTATAATTCAACATACAAATTATAAGTACCTATTATAATACTGTATTATTTTATATTTAGGTACAATAAACCGATATAGATAGGTAATATGCATTATTTGAGATCCCTGTATACATCGCGATACATGCTACAGGATCGTTTGTAATAATATAACCACACTGACTGTATTCCAAAAATTTTATTTATGAAAAACTTATACCTAATTTTGATCGACTATGTATCCTATTAACATAAAAAAAAAAAAAAACCATTGTTAATTTAGAGGTACAACTATTTTATAAATATATCACAAATTTTGTAATTGAAATATAATATATAATCGATTTTTAAAGACAAATAAAAATATCACCAATTCTAAATTTGAGATAGGTACCTACTTCATAGTTTATAGGGTACAATAAAAAATCACTTAGGTATCATTAAATTTCATGAATTGTGATACTTATTTAGCATTAATTTTCCCGTCCTAGTGAAATTATAAATATGGCTATTGTATTCGATATAAGATATTCATCATTAAATGAATATGTAGTATCAATTTGTAGAAGCAAAAGGGCCGAAGTCTGTTTTTCCAACTTTCAATTTTTTAACATAAATTTTTATTTAAAAAATTATTCAATTTTGAAAATGAAACAATAAAATAAATTTCATTGAACACCAATTTTATTGTTTTATTTTAAAAATGTAATCATTTTTAAAATAAAAATTAACTACAATATAAATATTATTTAGGTAGGTATACCTATTATAATAACTATAACAATTCAGAAACTCGAAAGTCTGGGCTCGGGTTTTGGATCTGTATGTGTTCACTGCAAGTATTTGAAAATTGTTTGGACTTGGATCCAGTATTATATGTGCTGGGTTTATTAATCATTCTTCATTACTATTATTCCTATGAAATATTTTCAATATATTATATACCTACTACTTATAATGATAACCTTGAACTTGAATTGCTCGTTATGTTTTTGCACAATGTGTTCGTAAATATTGATTTTAAGTTTTGACGCTTAGAGATAAAAATACGAGAGAAAGAATTAAACGAAAAATAACATACCATAAATTCAAACAAATTTGACTTTGCTTTTCAGCTTTATAGGTACAGAATTATTGGTACCATACATTATGGCTGGGTTACATAAAAATCAGTCTGTCCATTTATTACTGGTTCTGTAGCTTAGGTATTCATTCGATAGGTACGTTTTATAGAGTGTGTAAAACTTCAAAGGTATTGCACAAAATAAATTTGTATTTCAAGGTTAACCATGAATACCAAACAACTTATACCACATTAATTTACGTGATAACTGTATATTGATAGTAGCAACATTGGTCGTAACAAAATTATAATTAGATAAATTCCATTAGTTCACTTTTATTGGAGCCCTTATTAATCTTTTAGCCGATCTGTAAAAATGACCGGACGAAAATCGCGACAGTAACTTACAGATCTGTATCATATAATTTACCGAGCCGTTATCACTATACATATTATATGGGTATTTATGCAACATCATATTTTATTTGCCGAGCTGTTAGTACGTTAACCGTCTGTAAGTAGCTAATGAACGTTTATGCAACCCAGCCTATGTCTTATATATTTAATTATTATATAGGTATAAACGTGTTATTACTATTACGTATTACTTGTGTTTTAGAAAAACCGTTTTACATATTACATTATAATTAGTACGTACTTTATAAGTAATAATAGAAATACGTGTTTATATATATATACTGCTCGTGCGAAAGTTAATTAGCAGTGTATTCACACAAACTTTACACTTTTAAACTATTTCTATGACGACAACCGTTAGGTATAACGTACCTTTATGTTTGTATAATTTGTTTTTATCGTATACATGTCTACCACGTATTATAAAACGATTTATTATGTTTCTCAAAGTACTCGTAAAAAAAATTTATTGAACACGCATTATCGTTAGCATCGTGATACAATACCGTATTACAGGTCTAATAATAAAATGGACGCGTCACCTGTACCTATTTATTTAACAATAGGTTCACATAATTGTGTATAGTAAATGATATTAATTTGATAAAAGCAATAATGAAATTTTCACGAAAGAATTACGGCAAGGATAAACCGGTAGATATCTTATATTTACGCGGTCTCGATTCTCAGATCCAAAGTGGCAAACGATGGACGGGGGAGGGCCGAGAGAATTCTAGATCTTTTCAATGCATAAAATATGCAGTGTTCTCGAACCACATTTTTTATTAAAAATTTTTTTTGCAATTCTGAAACGTACAATGTACATAATGCATTCTACAATATTGTTATAAATATATAGGTAATATACCTAGACGTAAGTAAATATTATAGGAGAATTCGGATTTCGGACTTATCCAATATTTATGTGAACAATACAGAATGGACATTGCGCAGAACGCACGGTTTGAGAATCGTTGACTTATAATATCACTGATAGTGCATTTTGAACGACGTGTTTGTACTTACCCTTGGAAGACACGTACGTTTCGGCGCGGGCCGCAGTGCCCAAAGTCGTCGTCGTCCGAGTTCTGCCGGTTCAACAGCAATGGCGTCCGGTCAGTGACACTGCTGGCGGCCGCGTCCGGCGGCCACGATCCGCGTTCGACGTCGACGAACGTCGGTCCTTTGGAGCCCACCGATGTGGCCGCAGTCGCCGACGACCTGCGGAGTTGGTGTCGCCGGCACCGCCGCCGTTGGTCGCAGTCGCGGCAGCCGTCGTCGTCGTCTTCTCGGGCGACGGTTTCATACGCCGCGGGAGGTACTGCACCGGTGGCGGTGGCCGTCGTCACGTCGATGACCGACATTTTGCGATCGCCACGATATAATATACCTATTCTTATGGTATTTTTTTTTTTTTTTTTTTTTTTTTTTTTATGCGCTACGAAACGATACGCATATGAGATAATATTGTTCTACGAAATAAAATACTTATTGATAGAATTGCTACGGGTGTAAAAGAACATCTGTCCAGTATTTTCTAATGAATAAAAATGATCATGATCATAATATATTACGTGGAAAAACAAATATAATTATAAATAAAAATAACCGCACACCGTGTCGATCGTGCGAATTATAGTACCCAACTCGGTTCTTATCTCGAGTGTAATAATTGTTAAATTCCACACGAACGAGATAATACGCTTTCGACCTTTATCGCGATAACAATTCACTGAGCCATCGCGATACGCCATGTGCCGAGTTACTATGTGTGTATTCGGTACAGCTGATCCATACGTATACACATTTTTTTTTGCTTTTTTTTTTTTTTTTTTTTTTCATTGTGGTTTTGCCGCTTAACCGACGTGTTACCGGCCGAGTGAATTAACATTGAATTGTTCCTAATTTATATGGCGATTTCATGCGTTACAGCTGCAGCAGCTGCTGCCGATGCACGTGTCCCGACATCAGTCTTGCCAACCGCGCGCCAAAGCAGTACTACGGTGACGATGTAGGTAAAACCTACCTACACCGTGGCGCTACAGTCTACAAACATTGAATTCTGTGCTACAAACAGTGGCACGATAAGGTTCAAAAATCATTTGTTCACGACAAATGGCCGCTCGGGAAGATTGATCACACGGGGATGTTTATATTTGGCTTTCAATCAAAACATAATAATATTATGTTCCGTCCTGTGATACCTGTGTGGTAAGTGCTGAAAACTGTTCTGCGCTACAAGAGGTGTGCCGAGCAACACAATCGACCGTACTGTCACAACTGGTTGCCGAAACGAACGCGTTAAGGGGAATTGGTACGATTCTTTTTTAAGGGCCGTAACGTTAACAATTTATTTACATGCACACATAATTAAATTATGATAACGTGCGTAACATCAAACGATGGAAACATTAACACGATAACGGGGAAAAGCCTGACGGTTCCAATAAATTTCAAACGTTTTCTAAATCAGTTTTTTGTGAAATTTACACGTCATTTTTGTATAGGTAGTCGCTACGATCCTCAAATTTGAATTAAATTGTTCAGTTTACTGTAAAACGTGTATATTTTTCGTAATGTGGAAATATAATATTTAAATAGATATGAAAATTCGTTTAATTTACAACGAATAATACCGATTTCAATAATAGAAGAAATTCCAGTCGTTGGGTTTAAAAAACCGTTTTTCGGGTACTGTTTAATGGCATACTCAATAATCATGCCTGGGCATGTCCCAACAAGGACGTCACAGGCGTCCATGGAAAGTATTGCCGGTTCATATATTTTGAACTTAAAACAGTGAAATTATCAGAATACCTACCCACTATTTTTCAAAAATAATTGTTCAAAAAGTTACAAATTGACAAATTTATATTAATGTAAATTATGCGTATAGTCGGAAAATTGGAAAATGGCCACTGCTGCGAACGCCACCGGCGGTTTATAACGTAAAATATTTTTTAGTGATACACGCCAAAATCGTCATAACGTTCTACAACCCCTCTAAAATAAAATTACAATATTCAAAAGATTCTATTTATACCCAAAACGAACCTAAAAAGGAAATAATAAAGACTACGAAAGCGTATAGCCGGTTAGACGTTGTACACAGACCGTGCGACTCGCACCTTAGGCGTGTCTTCATTTGAAAACCCCTCCTTATCAGGAAAAAAATAGTTACTAACACATTTTCCAGCGGCCAGTTTTGATTCTCCCGACTATAGGTATTTTTTCATATTAATCATTATAATATACATGTACAAGCTATGTATGTATTATAATATTAATGTCCCAATTATATTTGTAAACACTGTTCGAATTTAAACTGTTCTCGAACAATACGTTATACGCATAGGCGTGCGCACAGGGTGTGCCCAAGTACCCCCAAGCCTTCCATTCAATGCCACAATGAATTGGCGTTTAAAAAAGTTTAAATTT
Source organism: Pemphigus obesinymphae (assembly GCA_025469235.1). Classification (NCBI taxonomy): domain Eukaryota; kingdom Metazoa; phylum Arthropoda; class Insecta; order Hemiptera; family Aphididae; genus Pemphigus; species Pemphigus obesinymphae. The sequence goes on from JAIPRL010006633.1 coordinate 18,403, forward strand.
TCAATCTTGAAAAATCCAAATATTATAAAATAATATTAATTGTGGTTCAAATTGTTCAAAAAGATAACAAGTCCCACCATAGATAAAATATAAGTATATTTAAACCATAGTTCCACCTAGTGATGTAAATTTTCAAAACTTTTGAACTTTTTCAAAACGTTAAAAATTTTGAAAATTGGGCTGTAGAGTAATTATATTAATATATATGTGTGTGTGTGTTTGACCTATATATGGATAGATATACTTATAAATAGATAAAACCACTAGTCTTTTTGTTTCAATGTATAATATAATTAAGTTTTCAAAAAAAAAAGTTATATTATTTCATATATGTTTATTTTAAATTAGTAGCAAAATACATTTACCAGATTTTTATTAGTTGTTAAAATGTAAATAACAGTCTTGTAAAAAATACTTTTAATATTGTATTTAAATACAGACACAAATACATTGACATAAAAAGTATTTAAGACGTACTTCAAATACTTTTTTAAAAAAGTACTTAAGAACAAATACAAATACTTGGTATGTATTTGAATAGAAATATTTCTATAAGGCTTTAAATTTATTTTTGAAACAGTCGTATTATTTAAATTATATTATTTTATAGGTCTTAAAATCACTCAACTATAAATTTTCAATTATTTGATGTAATAATGTAATAAATATTAAAATTATTACAAAAATTTTAATTTTAATTCTTACAATATTTTGAAAATTAATAATTATTTTTACCAACATTTTTCATATATTTACGATACCGTATTAAATATAGTGTTATTTAATATACCTAATTTATTAAATTTATTATTAAATATTCTTTTATAATATAAAATACCTACCTAATAATAAAATTATTATAAGACGAAACAAACACGTGTCAATCGAGTTCCGTTGTACTTCCGACGATATTACAATTATTATATTAAGACATATTTCAGACATGCGATCATTATCATCCAAACGCTGCGGTTTCGATTTTTATCGACTTCATTACACTTATACCATAGATTAAATAGTGTTCTATTACCATTACCCGCATATTATACATAAATCCCCGTAACTCCGTCTGTCAATTCATCACACTGTAAAATAATATTAAATTTAAATGATAAGGTAAATTTAAAATTACACTACACAAACATACTACAATATTAATTTTGATTGAATGAAATTTATTAAAATTAAAACTTATTGTAAGAAATTGTATTCACAAATATTTAAATTAAAGTATTTGTAATTCTAGTAAAAATACCAATGGGATGGTATTTAAAATACTTTGAAAGTACTTTAATTAAAATGTATTTAAAAAGTATTCTAAATACTATAAAAGTATTTAAATATATTTACTCAAATACTTTTACTCAAAATTCAAATACTTCACAAGACTGGTAATAATACTTAACTTAAATTAACTATCAATACACAATATTAAAAGGTATTTTAAATATGCAAATAGATAACATAATAACAATATTATAGTCTTTTTATTTCAATTTATTAAATACTTAAGTTTTAACAAAATAAAAAATACACAAGATGTGATAACAACAATATATAAACTTCCGTGATATAGTGGCTAGTATCACTATAGAACATTATGAACAGTATGATCAATCATTAAAACCTCACATAATTAAATTTGTTTTTTTAATAAATGAAAATTTTCAATCTTATATCTCTAATCCCACTGAACTGAATTATGTGTGTTCTATAATTATGATTGTTAGTTATTTAGTGGTTTGCTGATGTTGCATTTTTTGGAATATTTTGATAATTTGATGTCAATAAACAATAGTCTATTTTTAACTTCCAATGATTTTTAAAATTATTGTGGGCCCTAATTTATAATGTGCGCCCCCCCCCCCGAACCAAAAGTCTGCGCCGCCTATAATTATACGTTTTATATAGTACCGTTGAGTAAAAATATAGGTACCTTTATAATTTATAATTATATACACATACAAATGTTATTGTTTATTTTTAAGAGGATGCCAGCACGGCCATTTTTAAGGGGTTCTATTTAGGCAACTTTTAGAAATATTTAAGAAAAATGAAAATCTAACAATTAAAAAACGTTTATATGTATTTTTAAAATGACTAATAATAATTAGTCCCATTACTATATCATTTTTTATTATGGTTGTTTTCTATGAATTAATAATATTTTATTGAAAATATTACTTTTGAATTTCTTATTTATAATATAACCTACATATATCTGAGAAACATGAAACAAAAAACAAATGATAAAAAACAAAATTATCTAGTGTTTTCGATATGTGTATTTCAACATGTTTTATAAATTATCAAAAACTCAACATTTTTGATTTTTTTTAATAACTATAATTCTTAAGAAATTAAAATATCGCAAAAATGCTCTGTAAAGTGCTAAATAATATTGTTATCTATAATTTGTTTTTCATTTCATATTTCCAAGATGTTTGTAAGTTGTTAAAAATGAGAAATGCTAAAATGAGCTTTTCATTAAAAATTGTTTGCGCTGGCATCCTCTTAAGTCCATAAATTGTTTTATTCGTCAACGAATATTTTATTTAATAGCTATATAGGTACCTAGTACCTACATAGTTAGGTACTATCTACATCTATCGGCTATCATATATTCTACAGTATACTATCATACGTATATTTACACAATAACGACTCTCAATTTATAGTATTAATAATATATAATATATTTTGTAGCCTTTTAGGAGTCTAATTAATACATATTTGACAATACTTTTAATATACATAATTATTGAAAATTCGAGTTATTTATAGATGCTAAAAAAAGTAGTTATATAGTGTAATATTCCACCTATGTTTGTATTGTTTGTTACATGCAATATAAGTTTGAAAATATATATATATCATCCAATGCGAAATGTTACGGAGATTTGTTTTGTAAAAGTATAATATTACCTATATATAAAAAACTCATAAATCTTACGTTTATTTTATTTTCGCCTGATATTCTATACGAAGATTGTTTTTTTAGTATTTTTAATAAACTTATTGTACTTATCTATGTCTATTATAAACTGGGTGATACGTATTAAAGTATAATAGTAAGTACCTATATAATATTATAACACCCTAAACCCTAAACACTATTAAGTGTTTTATTGTCATATCTACGGGTCCATTACTTAGAAAAACTAATAAAAAGCAACAAGTAAAAGATTTAAACATTCCACTCGTCTGATGTATAGAAATATAGGATACTGGTAGTGGAAATATTAAATATGAAAACAATAATTCTACCATAGACCTTATACTCATAAACCAGACATACTTCTTTTTTACGTAATATAAATATTATATATATATATATATATACGACTACATAATATATTTAGTCCGACTAAACCATTGTATACAAAGTAAATTAGACAATTAACAACAAAATATATCAATAACATTTTGAATTACCGCGTATTAAACATCTGTTATCATCGCGGTGTCCACGGAGATTGTTGGGAAACTTTTGTTTGATTGGGACGCTTGGGGTAAACTTGAAAATATGAACGATAACGACACGCGATACTATGTAGAATAATTCTACATAGTATCTAAATTATTTAGGACGTAGGTACCTACCTTTTATTTTTTCGGAAAACAGAAAAATCATAAATGGTCAGCAGAATAGTCGAAAAAGGCAAAGGAAAACACGTGTAGCGGCGGCAGGTCCAGGGGAATTCATTAAAAAAAAAAAAAATAGTGATGGAAAATCATGGAGATAATTTTTAGCGTATTATATATACCTTTAGATATACATACTCGTATATATTATAATATACGATTTGTCAATTTTAGATTCTAAGCGGAGGGATATATCTCTTGGTTGTACAATAATGTTTATTTTACTTTCTTGAGTAAATCGAGTAAGTATTGGTGTAGATTTGGTTTTTATAAATTCATTTTTCAAAATATCACATGAAAATGTGTCTAAATTTCACTGTCGTTGGTTTCCGATCGAAACCTTTTTAGATATTTATCCGATTGATTTACACTAAACATTATTTCAAAGTTCTTTACATTGTCAAGAAACATTTCTACATTTGGAATAAATATCATAATATTTGCCTGAGTTATGATTTTTACAAATATGTTGAAAATGAAAATTGAAATAAAAAAATCTATGTGATATTTTGACAAATTATTATAGAAAATGATATCAAATTTTCATTATATTTAAACAAAACCTATGCCATTTTATTCAGTAGACAATTTTGATTTGTCTTTTATTATGAATTAACTTCAAAGTTCAAGAAGAAAGGATGACTTAAACAAGAAATAAGAATTAATGTTGATAAATAAATGTAACAAACCGAATTAATTGTTATTTATTTAAAATATGAAAAAAATGTCAAATTATTTGTTTTACTGGAAACTTTTACTGACACATTGAATTGCACAAGAAAATTTACTCTTCCATCGATTACCTAGGTACCTGTCACATTTTCCTTTACACGCAGAACGTAGGCGGTATGCCTGACCACCCCCACCTGATATTTGGCTCACAATTATTCTTAATTATTTGGATACTACATGTAACACTTTATTTGTTGCAGTGATAGTATAATATTAGAATAATTAATTACTATTTAAATCTAACAAGTTTTGTTTTGGATGATTTAAAAATGTCTATACAAAGTAAATCTATACACATTTTAATTTGAACTTTACGTGCAAATGAAATCGAATAATAATCTTATATTGCACATTTACACACACTAAAATCATATATATACCCTTGATTATAAAATTAAAATTATTTAGTGGTAACTATAATCACATTACAGCCAGAGTTAATGGGTAATTTTAACATTAGGTATCCATAATATATAATAATACATAATATATTAAATTATGAATTAAAATGGAAATATTTATAGTATTTTTAAATAAAGCATAAATTATTAGTAATAATGTTATATTTTAGGATTTTAATTATATTTTTATTTTATAACGCCTAAGCAGGCAATACTTCAAAGATATATACACATAAAACATATATATATATATATATATACAGGATAACATTATTAATAATACAACAATAGTTAATTAATACAATAAATAATGGGGTACAAAGGTAAATCGCTTCCACGCAGTGTACCCCGGGCAACGTCCTAGACGGCTAAAGATTTACTAACATCGGCGACCGAACTGTCCATATAATGGATCTCCCGGTCTACAACATTAACAACAACAATAGCAACATTACACATCACCAAAACAGCCCTTATCAGGGCCAACTGACCCGAGACTTGGGTCCTCAACTTCACGTCTTACAATTAAATATTGAAGGAATCAGTCGCAACAAAAGTGAATACCTCTCTAGAATAGCCCTTGACAACGATATTTCAGTTATATTACTCCAGGAAACGCATGTACATGACATAGAACAACTTACAAATAGAGGAACAGTCCAAGGCTTCAACTTAGCTTCTGCATCCTACCACAAAAAGTATGGAACTGCAGTTTATATACATCAAGATATACAAACCTGGGAAGAAATTACCGTACATGAATATAATAATAATACATCATCCTTACAAGTCAAAATAAACGATCTAAACATTATAAATGTATACAAACCTCCCAATACAGGATGGGAGAACTCAGTCCTACAATCTCTGAAGCACCCCACGCTAATAGCAGGCGACTTTAATAGCCACCACCAGATATGGGAATATGACAACAATGATGCGAATGGAGAAATATTGAATGAATGGGCCGAACGAGAGAATTTATCCCTCATATATGATGCAAAGGACTTGGGTACATTTAGATCTGGGAGATGGCAGAAAGACTATAATCCTGATCTGTGCTTCACAACAAGAAATGATAACGGCCAAATACCACCAATCAGAAGAATAGTTTTGAACGATTTTCCTAGAAGCCAACATCGTCCCATCATCAATAGCATCGGAATACAGATCCCGATTGTAAACTCAGTGTAGAAATCACGCTGGGACTTTCAAAAAGCCAACTGGGAGTCATACAGCCGCCAACTCGACGACTGTATTAGATGGATCAAACCTAAGACAGAAAATTATGATCGATTCGTGGACCTTGTTATAGGAATTGCTAAAAAACATATTCCAAGAGAATATGATAATGAATTATAATTTCATTATAAATTCATTATAATGAAAGAATATATCATGGGATGGAACCAAGAAAGTGAAGAATTATACATAGAATACCAAAAAACCAATTGCTGTGATACAGCAGATGCCCTCCTCTCATCATTAGATAAAGCTAGACAAGAAAAATGGATTAAAACAGTCGAGGAAATGGATTTCAGGCGTTCAAGTAGAAAGGCCTGGAACCTATTAAGGAAAATAGACCCCAATACTAAAAGAATGAGAGTAAATACGAACATATCTCCAGATGCGCTAGCGAATCGTATAATTGAACTCTCAAGAGTGACAGTAGACAAGAAAGTTAGAAGAAACTTAAAAACGAATTAGGAAAACTAAAAACAGACGCGGAAAAGAAAACTAGCTATGCAAAAAATTTCGAAGTACATGAAATAGACACTGCAATAAAGAATATTAAACTAGGTAAGGCTGCTGGGCTTGACGAAATCTACCCAGAATTTATTAAAAATTCGGGTCCAAAGACCCGGCAATAGCTAGCAAAATTCTATACAGACATCCTAGAAACCGGGAAACTACCTAAGCAGTTCAAGAAAACAAAAATCCTAGCAATCTTAAAGCCTGGAAAACCAAACAAGGACGTTAAGAGTTACTGTCCTATCTCCCTCCTAAGTGCCAGTTATAAACTATTAGAAAGGCTCATATATAATAGAGTATCGGACACCATTAACACAAACATTTCCATAGAACAAGCCGGTTTTAGGCCTAACAGAAGCTGCTGCGACCAAGTACTCTCCATAACTACACGTATTGAAAAAGGCTTCGAAGATCAAATAAAAACCGCAATAGCATTTATTGATCTAACGGTGGCCTACGACACAGTTTGGCGTGAGGGCCTAATCACCAAATTCCTAAAAATCATTCCTTGTCTTACCCTATGTAAAATAATTAATGAAATGTTAAGCAACCGACTTTTTAAAGTAGTTATAGGGGATAACAAAACCAAGCTAAGAGTGCTTAATAATGGACTACCGCAAGGTTCAGTTTTAGCCCCTCTACTATTTAACCTTTATATTAGTGATATACCAAATACTAAATCGAGCAAATATATGTACGCTGATGACATTGCCCTGGCAACACAGGAGAATACCTTTGAGGCATGCGAGTTGAACCTTACAAATGATATGGAAATACTAAACCAGTACCTTAAGAAATGGAGACTTCGACCAAACCCTTCCAAGACCGAAGTAGCACTCTTTCACTTGAACAACAGACAATATAAGCATGAAATAAATATTATTTTTGATGGAAAAGAAATAGCCAACAATCATACACCGTCATACCTTGGAGTGACCCTAGATAGGACACTGACATACAAGAACCATCTAACAAAGGTTGCAGCAAAAATCAAAACCCAAAATAATATTAGAAAACTTGCTAACACTAATTGGGGATCTGACCCTAACACATTAAGGATATCAGCAATGGTTCTTACTTACTCTGTTGCCGAGTACTGTGCCCCAGTCTGGATTAACTCCTCTCACGTGAATAAAATTGATACACAACTAAATGCAATAATGAGAATTATAATGGGGACTAATAAAATCTACGCCTATACACTGGCTCCCCGTGCTAAGCAATATAACACCCCCCCCCCACCCATATAAGAAGAATGTACTCACTTGTACGGGAATGGGACAAATGTATCTCGAATAGTGATCTGCAGATTCATAAAGATATTAATCACAGCCAAATTCAAAGACTAAAATCTCGTAAACCTCCTTGGAAATTAGCCCAAAACCTACGATCGGACGGTTTCAACCCAAATTCTAAATGGATAAATGAATGGAATGACGAGAACTCAGACATACTGAACCTCATTGAAAATCCAACAACCAGACAACCAGGGTTCCACTTACAGCGTAAGGCATGGGTCACACTAAATAGAATAAGAACTAGGCATGGGAAAACTGGACAAATGTTATGTAA
>JAIPRL010006634.1:0-26499 GCA_025469235.1 Pemphigus obesinymphae
ATAATCGATATTCGACAATAAATCAGGTACCTGTATCATGTTGAAATATAATATTGTAAATTTTTTAATATTTATTTTGTTAAAATGAAAACAAAATATAATAAAATATATTGTTGAAAATTAATTTCATTTAATACCTAACAATTAATAATATAGGTAATAGTCGTGGATTTTTTTTCCATGGTCAGGGATTTTTTTTCCTAGGTCATGTCCGATGGGCTTTTTTTCCGGGGATTTTTTTCCTGGGGATTTTTTTTCCGGGATTCGTATTGAATGAAACTAATTTAACGAGAATTAGATTTAGAATGCTACGAGTACGACGGTCCCGAAACATTATTACTGAATGCCAAGAGTACGCTGCGGTGGTGAGTATGGTAGTGGGGTGCCGCCGCCGCCGATACAGAGTGCAACGCCATCTCTTGAGCGTTATATATGTTTTGTTTCGCGCTGACATCCTCTTAATGCCGAAGATGACTTATTACGACTTCCATATGAAGTATTTTATATTGTTAAGTTTATACAATTATATTGTAGTAATTCAAAAAGAGAATGATTAAAAGTGAATATAGTACGTATATTGTAAATAAAATAATATTTTATATATATGGGTAGGTATATGAAAAGAAATCAATGCGTTATATAGGAATATAACTATTGAATTAAATTTCTAAATAGGTACTCAATTGTACAGTGTTATTGAATCAACCTTATGTCTCTTAATGAATTACGACCTCCCTTTTATAATGGGTAGAAGGATTCCTGGGGTATAGTTTGTTCGAATAAATGGACAGGAATATATTTGATTCTTTACGTGAAAATGAACGTTTATATCTATGAATTAAATAACAATTATCTATTTTTTTTATTCCTACTAAATGTATTTTATTTATATATTAATCACTCTCACACTACGAATATATCTCATGCTGGTTATTAGTCTATGTAATATTAAACAGGCATAGACTACCTTAGAAATTATATTTTAGCGAAACAGATTTCAAGCTTCAAGATTACGTAATGTAATCTTTCCACCTTCTGTTATACGACTCAATAAATATTTTGAATTGACGTTCGAAACAATTACTTATTCCGAAAGTCTAGTCATCAATAACGTATAGAATTAATTTTCAGAGTAAGCTCGGATGGTTTTGAAGTGAAAGTATTTAATAATAAATTGAGAGATCCAAGATTATGTAATGTAAGGCGGAGAAAGCCGAAAGCGTCCTCAACCAGAGCTTAATTTCGCAACCTTTCCGCTTACCGATGTCCGACTCAACAAATATTTTAAGGTGAAGTTTGAAACAATTGCTTGTTCTAAAAGTTTAGAGGTCAATAATAGCGAACGTATAACAATTATTTACAAGATAAGCTCATCGTATGGCTTGGAAATAAAAATAAATATAAAACGTGAGATATGACGAGTGTGAGAACTCACCTGAAAAAACCTTAATGTATAATTTATTTCGTTTTTATACTTAATTAACTTAATAAAGCAAATCATAAAAAAGAACCTAAACCTGAATTCTAGCAAATTTCTGTGTATTAATTTTACCTGTTAATCGATGTCTTCACGACGTAAATATCTAAGGTGATGATTGGAAGTAGAAGAGAAGAAAGAAATGATGAACTTGAACAAATGAAGTTGGTATATTACTGGATTGACTATTGCTTTCTCTGATACACCAAAATGAGTTTTTCGCCTTTGAGGATATGGCCACATTCTGACGATTATTTTTTGCGCTCGAGTCCTCGAAGGGATAAGGCGGCCAGTTGGCCAAGGAGTTTATCGCCGCTCAAAAAGATGTCAACTTATTTCATATGTGTGGGAAAATGTATTTTTTATGGCAGTATTAATTTCTTGTATATGTAAATTGTGCATCGGTCATCTATATGTGTGATTTATGTATCATTCGAAACCCCTTTGAGTACTGTTGGGCCGCGTTATTCTAAGTATAATATTATTAGTAATATAGACAGTGCTTTGTATATTGTTTTTTTTTTGTTTTCTTATCTGTATAGTGTGTGGTATATCCGAGAACAGAGTCGTTCCATCCTTTATTAAAATTTTTTTATTTTTTACATTCATTTTGATTTTTTGTACAATATTTTCGTTATATTGTTAGTTATATTGCAATATTATATTCATGAATATTTGTATTATTTACCACGAATGCATAATATAACAATATATTTAGAATATCACAATAATTCCGAATTCAACGAAACTGTATTTATTAACGATTTCTATTGTTAAACCGTTATAGTATAATAAAAATAATAATCATTGGCCCAAATATTACTGATAATATTAAGTAAGTATAGCCCAGTCGATATTACCTAAAAATACCCACAAAAGTACTAACTAATTAATTTATAAATGTTCTACAAATTCTAAAACGTAGGGTACATTTTAAATTTGTAAATTTTCGTGGATTTACACCATGGGTGGGAATTATATTGTACATGTATAACGTGATTGATAGTTATGACTATCAAAGTGTAGCAGTGCTTAAAGTGGAAAAAAATTCTAAGGAGGACTAATGTCCCTATATAGTTTTAAGTGTTCCATACGTATATCATTATAATATGAACATATAGAGTGATTTTATAAGCATGCTCACCCCACATTTAACCCTGATTAATGAACGGATTTGAAATTTATTTCATGTACAATTTAAAGCACCACATATTCAAATAAATTAATTTTAAAATACTAGATTTTTATGAAATAAATATTTTTTTTTATATAAAATTTTAATATTTTATAAGAGAATATTTTTTTTACAGTATAAAGTTATGAGTAGTGGTTTTCATTGAAAACAAAAAAAACTAAAACAAATTACCCAGATAAAAAATAATATATAAATTAATAATTTCAAAAAATTTAGTATTGTTTACAGTGCTTTAAATTATACAGGAAAATAAAATCAATATTTATGCGTTATACATGGTTAAAAGTTGAATGAGCATGCTTGAAAATCACATATAATCACATATATATATATATATATATATATTATATACATATACATATGAAACTCAATTTTCCATTATTCAATAAAAAGCTATTTAAAAAAAATATATTATAAAGTACTTAAATAGGAATAAAATTATATTTTCTCTAGTATATGTTTTCTTTAACATTAAATAATAAAAATTCATTTAAATTGAATATAATATGTTTTTTTTATATTTATTATGTTATAATTTATATATTATTATACAAAAATATATATTATACATATAATAACATATACATAACTTTTTCATTACCTTAGTATATATATATGTATTTAAAAAAAAATAAGTTAATTTAAATTGACACGAATGGTGAATGTGTATGTTGGGCAAAAAAAGTCATATGGTACCGGCTTAAGATTCTAACTTAGTCTGTGATTTTTATTAAATACATTTGACAAAACTAAAATAATATTTGATAAATAAAAGTAGAAACCATAATATTTAGTTTATACTATAAATAATTGAGTGATCTGGTATACTTTACGGAGAAATTGTTAAAGGGGATGCTTTTTAATCAACGTCAGAGTTAAGGTAACTAAGTCACTCTGCGTCCCTACAATTTAACCCCTAAAGTTTAGTCAACATACTTACTATTGATGTTATTTGAATAAAAAAAAGTTCTGATGGTTATTAATTTTTTTTAAATTTGTTTTATTTGTTTTATAACATACCCACTTTGCGACATAATTATAGAGAAGGACACTTTACAAACAGTATATTTTTAAGGATCTCTGATTCTGCAGTCTATCATAGTAATTAATGAGAAAATTATATATTATTTTTGTGCAGAAAAATACTAAAATAACAAAAATTAAAATTAAATACAATTTTTAATTTATATTAAAAGTATAATCACAATGTATTGTTAATTGTTTAATAGGTACTTACATCATACATAAAAGTCATTATGAAACAGTCACCAACTTAACTAACTAAATGAAAAATTTATCTTATAGCCCAATATTAATGGACATTTGATACGTCCTGTAAAATGTCAATAGTGCTTCAGTGTTCCAAAAAAGTGAAAAAGATATAGGATATCCATTCAGATCTAAATTTAACGACAGCGCCTTAGTCGTAGACAAATGGAAAAATCTGAGAAAGTTTTCACTGACGTTCGTTCGTTCGTTTATATCTATTGCACATATCATGGTCATGAAGACAGACGTTTAAACGGAAACCATTAAAGTTAATATCGATTCCAAGCCTTGATATTCCCAATAGTTTTTTTTATTTATTTTTTTCAACGATTTGTTGCATCTGGAAAAATAATCGTACACATATAAAAAAATATCTCAAAATATGGATATCTGTGAATAGATAATAGAAACTTTGATATATCTATATATTATAAATTATATTTTCATGTTTTATGTTCATTGTGTAAATGTTTGTTTGATATGTAAGTGTTTTGTTTCTATTGACCTGTCAAGTGGTGTGTAAAGAAACACATATATACTTTTAAATATTTATTATTCAGACTTGTATTGAGTAAATAGAAACAAAATAATAGGTATCTATTACCCACTTATTGCAAGAAAATATTTATTTTATATTTTATATTATAAATTCTGAAGATTATTTTATGCATCTTTTGGTTTTACAATGATCATAATTATTATTTTAAATTTTTTTTCTCTAATCAGTTTTTCTACCAGAAGACTAGATTTATCCATATATATTACATATATATATATACCCATTTTTCAGTAGCAAATAATGCAAAAATGTATTTTAAAAGTGTAATTTTTCGATTTTTTTTTACTTATTAATCTAATTAACATCAAAGGAAAAACTAAATTGAGAGAAGTAAAGACACCTTAAGTATTATACTTTTATTGAGAATATTTATCAATTAAAAATGCAAGCTCAGTAAATTCCGGTTTTTAACGTACCCATTTTAAATAATATTCTTAAAATATAAAACAAACCGAATAATATCTATCTCCCAGAGCTGTAAAGAATACTTTTAAAAAGTATTTGAGTAAATAAAAAAAATATTGTTGAAAAAAGTATTTAAGAGTAATACTCAAATACTTATTAATCCAACGTATTTGAGTATTACTCAAATACATTAAAAAAGTATTTGAAATAATTTTCAAATACTTATAACAAAAAAAAATTCGTATAATTTGTTCATAATTTTATTAATGTATATAAATTATACATAATATTTACCAACATATTTTGAACAAATTATGTTTTTGAAATGTATTATTAATAATATTATATGGCCAAATGATTATTACATTTCAAAAACATAATTTGTTGCTTGTTGGTTATTAATATTCTCTTTTTTGTTAACAATATTTTAGTCCTCAAAATTTATAATCATATCATGATTTTAAACTTTGATTTATGAAATAAATCATATAGCTCATCTGGTTTTATAATATATATATATATTATATTTTTCGTATACAACATGCGAGATGTGACATTTCGATTTTTAATAAAATTATATAACATAAGTATAAAAGTATTTGAATACCAATGTTCAAATACTTTTACTCAAATACTTTACATCTCTGCTATCTCCTTAGTAACCAAGTAATTATGAACAGACGGATTCTTGGACGGACCTAAAGGGGATATAAGATGTTTAAACTTATAAACATATATATATACTTAGAAACATAAAAATTACAATAAACTAATTATCCTTAAAAATAATTGGTCAAATTAGTATACGTATTTAGGTTTTTTGTTTCTATTTACCACGTTGTGTTTTTATTTATGGTAATTTTAGATTCCGTGCGAAGCGAGGGGTTAGTGGTTTTAGAATGTTTTTTTTTCATTTTTCTTCTTTTTATTTTATTGAATGCAACTTTTCGATCACAATACTTGATACAATCATTATATATTTACATTTTTTCCTAAAGAAAATATAATAATCAGGTTGATACTTTAAGATTTCTAAACATAAATTTAGACACCTTACATTCCTGTTGTTTCATTCGTCCATCTGTCCGTAGTTATTAGTAAATAGTTATGAATTTGTTATCTAGATATACTATTATTTTTAGTATATAGGTATATATATATATATATATTGTAAATATAATTTTTTTATAATATTTTTTATAACACAGTTACGAGAAACATTGTTGATTTGGTTACTATAAAGTGATACATTACATTCGTTTTATTTTATATTTTGGGTTTAGTGTTTAAAATACGTTTAGAAACTAGGAATTTAGCACCTACCAATTTTATCTAGATAATAAATTATTATTAATTCTTTTTAAACGAATTTATGGGTTTTATATAAATCGGTTCATGAATTTATTAAAATAGGTACCTATTAAAATATAATAATATATTCAAAACCGAAATAAATGAAGATGTTAGTAATAATTATTGCAAAGGTGTACATTAACTAGTTAAAAAGTTAATTTTAGACTGGAAAATGACATTTCTATAAGCCAGTATCAAATCAGGTGGAGTCGTGGTGGTAAATGCGGATGGACACATCGAGTTATTCCGGATATAAGAACATGGATCGAAAGATCATTCTTCGGTCTCACTTTCAACGTGACACAGTCACTTGCCGGACACGGTTGTTTCAGATAGCATTTGCCCAAAATAAATAGGCCACATTGCGCAGAGTGCTTATACTGCCTACATCATTCCTTTATTACTTAATGAAGAACTGAGATGAAGACATTCCTAGGTGACAGTGGAGTTCACAGACAATGTACAAGATGTTTTCTGCAGCCACGGGGATATTGAGGATATTCCATCGTATGACGAGGCTCCGTCATAATACATTAGGCTGCACGAGGTAGTGGCAAGGTGCAGGAAATCATTCATCGACATGGTTGACAATACTCTTGCGGCAAAGGAAGATGATGAACGCGAAACGAAGTTAGAGCCACAGCATCAGTGAACGGAATTACAGGCTGACGGGCTCCGGCCGGGTCCGGGAAAACTGAGGGCAGAATGATATTTCAGACAGGTGGGATAAAATCAGGGTCTCGAAGAGGACATCAGACGTAACTCTAGACCGTCCGGATATTTTCGGGTCTGGAAGATCACTCCAAGTCAACTTTTATTAAACGCCGTATATACTTCTGTAATTTGTATTGTAAGTCTTAACGGACGCGAACATGACGTGTATTATTGTTTTATGGCTTCAATAAATTACGGCGGTACCAGTTGAGTTTTCTGTTGGTTACCACTCCAGCAACAATGACGAAATTATAGAGTAGTAATGCTAGCAAGGATCCTCTGGCACCGTCGATTCAACAAGGAAAAAAAAAGTTGATATTATTAAATTTTTAACTCAACGAAATAATTATATTTTTCGATAACAGACTAATTTACTAGTAGTTTAAATATTTTCATTACATTAACTTAATTTATCAATATATATATAAAAAATTCAATATATCCACCACCAGTATTCTACCCAATAATTGAAGTACATTCACCTCCTACTGTCCGCCTTTTTTTCATTAACTTGACCATCTCCGATATAAAAAAAATATATTCTGATACGTATGAAGAAATTACTTAAAAAAAAAAAAAAAAAAAATTATATGTGGAAGAATTCATTGATGATTATATATAATATATATATATATAATAGTGAAAAATCGAAAATTGAACATTGTATTATATAGTGTATTTGAGTAATTACTTATTAATATTATCATTATATAAAATAATACATTTAATGACGATAGCCAATAGTTATTTTATTCTAAAAACTTAATATTTAAAACGAATGTGATACCTTTGAATTATTTTGACATTTTACAGCAGCACAGAGATGACTTCAAAAAATATCATTACTATAGACTAAAATGATAGTTATTGTTATTAAAAATAGATTTTTGAATTTAAATTTGCTATTCAAAAATAAAATAAAAATCTAAATATGTAACTAGTAAAATGGTAGAACAAATGAGACAAATATTTAAGAACTTCAAAATGTTTTGATAAGGTGTCGTCACAAATTATTTTCAAATACCTATCCTTCTCCTATATACCAAATCATTAAACCTTAAATGTGAATTTAATATACATTCTGCATTGCCCACTTTGCAAATTCTTATTGATAACAACTACTACAAATGTTTCACTGACTATATTCAGAATACATTACATATTACAACACTTAAAAATCTTTAAAGAGGAATTTACCAGATACTTTCCAGAATATGGTGTAGTAGACACTAATACCATTAAGAAGTTAATACTTACTCCTTTCACTGTTGAAGTTAAGAATATTCTTGAGGAAATGCAAGAAGAATTAAAAGAACTTTAGAACAACAGCAACTTAAAGAATTCGTTTGAATATAATGCGAACTTAGAAGAGTTTTGGTGTAAAAACGCCATGGAATATCCAAACATTCACCAAACAGCATTACGTTTCCTCATGGTTTTTTCCACTACATATTTATGTGAGCAAGGTTTTTCTTCACTATTAACAATAAAAAATAAACAACGAAATCGTCTGAATCCAGTATAAAAAACTAAAAATATGTGACTTGCATTGAGCAACAGCATCATTCCAAGGATCCCACAACTGGTCAAAGAAGCGCGCCCTAATAAGTCACATTAATTAAGTAGGTACTTATTTATGTAAACTTTTAATATTTTTTTTCACATTGAATAAAAGTCAATTAATTTAAGTTTGTATAATGTTATTTCCATATTAATTAAATACCAAAATTGGAATTTGTATCACCTTTTTTTATTAAACTAGTCTGATGTCAATAAATAAGTTAAACTATTTTTCCACAATATAAACTGTATTTCTGGTTTTATTTGGTACACATAAATTATAAACTATACCTAAAAGTATATAAAAAAAAAAAAGTGATATGAAGAGGGGGTGGAATCAGGTCATGGTCCGCGACGGTGGAAAATTTATAAAAGTGGTCCGTGCCTAGTGTTGAGTTGGGAAACACTGATGTACACGAACAGTGTTATATAACATTTTAAAAATGTTCTTAGCAAATATTTTCAATTTATTGGAATATAAATCTTATATTTTAAATTTAAATTTCTAATATCTATATTTTTAAACTTATATCAGGTATATTTTCAAATTTTTGATATTTAAATTGCAAATTTTAAAGTCATCAAAATTATAAATTTCTCTGAAATTATAATTTTAAACATTTATAAAAAAAAACATTTGAATAATAACATAAATAATTATTTTATTAATTATGTCAATTTTCTTTAAATTATTTGAAATTAGAATAAAGTAATCAACATTGATTTAAGTTTTGAAATATTTAATGTATTTTATTTTTAAGTTTTCTTATGTATGAGCATTGATTAAATATATAATGTATTATAATATATTTATGTATAATTAATCAATGGTATGATGAAAAATGATTTTTGTTTAGCAAAATCTTTTTTTCATATTGTTTTTTTGAGATGTTTATTATCGTTTAACGTTTTTTAAAAATTATTTTTCCCTTCAAAAATTGGAAATAAAAAAAATGTAAAATAGTAACAACATATTTTGTCTAATATAACTAATAGGTATACGAGTATAATATATATAAAACAATAAAATATTAGATACCTATTTACCTAAATATCTAAGAAATAAATTAGAAACCTCAATTAATTACAAATATGTGTGTACATTATGTAATAAATTAGGTATAATATATATAACTATTCTATTCATTGTAAAAACTATAGGAAAATTTAGGTATTTCAAATATATACAGTTAAAAAGTATTTAACTATCTACTTAACAAAATTCTATCAGTCTAATAATTAAAAAAAATTTATATTTAAATTAAACAATTAACTAGGTATTTTGTTTTTTTTTTTCATTTTATGTTCCATTTTCATTTCTTTTAAGATTAATAAAGTGTTTTTTTTTAAACGATTTTTATCCCCGAAAAAAGTACACATTATTTGTAAAATGATCCATTATCTTCTCTTGATGTTTGTAGAGTATCTAAAATAGGTGAACTATTTTATTTTATTTTTTTTTATCTCTATCCCCCTTCTATTCCTATTTCTTAGAGCGATCCCTGAGTCACCTAATGTCTACAGAATAACAACTTTTAGTAATTATCTTATTGTTTTGAATACGATAAAAATATTTATATTTAATTTCGTTGATAACCGTGTTGTTTTAGTAGTTAGTACCTGCGGAACAATTATTTGATATTAAAATCACTGCTCGGGATTAGATGTGAGATTATAAAAACTCAGTACCTTCGTCCTTTTCATATAGTATACTAATAATTACCAATTAATGTCATTTTTAAAACTGCTATTACACAGACAGCAACATTCTTGAACATGTGAATTTACACAATATAATATTACTTTACAGCCGTATAAATAATTAGTGTATTATATTAACGTTTCACCAGTGTGTCTTTTTTTGGACTTTTAATAAAACACCTGAAAATGGATCACAATCATGGAGAAACCAAGTAAGTAAAATCCAAGTTTAATATAAGAAATTTAATTTATATATAACTTTAAATAATAAAATGTTTAAATAAAACTAGGAAAGTTAATATATATTTTTAACTTACTAAAATTTAGTTAATTAAAATTTAAAATATCTACCTATGTAATTTAAGTTAAGAGTTAAGAGAACAATAAGTATTATTAACTTGACTTGAGTATTTTTTTAATTTACCATTTTGTTATTTTATTTTATGGTACTTATTTATTTTTTGTTCAGGTTTATTGGGTCTCTATTTTCATCACTTTTATTTTGACAATATTTGAGAACTTCTGATGAATGATATTAAAATATTAACTAATTCTGAATAATTCAAATAATAAATAAATACAAAAAATATCATATTCCTCTGACAATTATTTATATTCAAAATTAACTTAAATGGAAAAATCAGGATTTCAACCACTTCCGAAAATAGCGGTAACTGTGGTATTTAGCAGTTTTTTCAATACGTATATATTGATAAACGGTTCTTTGAATATTTAAAAAATAAGTTATTACCGCATCTCAGTTAAAAACCGCTTCCTAATTTTTAAGGTAACTGCCTCCTATTTATTAGGATAACCGCTTTTTGGTTTAAAACCCCTTCTTACTTCTCATAACCGGTTACCGGTTTTAAGCAGCATCTTACTTTTTAAAACAGTTAATTACAAATTAAATAAGCGTTTGAAAAAACCTTTAAAGTATAGTTAGTCTTTGCCTTCTGATCCAGGAAAATTGTTAGATTGTTTGTGAAATAAAATAATTTAAAAAATTAAAAATTAAAATTAATAAAATAAATTGAACTTTGTCGCGATCTCAAATAACACAGTTATAAAGAATTCTTAATAATGTTCATGATTTTTTCACAATCGTGACTGCTATAATTTTAATTTTTTTTTACTAGGTACAGACTAACGGGATGTATATACCTTATATAATAATGTATAAATTGTGTACATACCTAATATGTAATATAATATGCCCGTACTTTTAATAATCGCCTATAAGTCGATCAGCAGATTAATCTATATAGTATATACCTCGCGTTTATAACGTATATATTTATACCTACTATAAAAATTTAATAAATTAATGTCTTATTATAAAACAATAAAATATACATGGTATTATAAAATAAAGATAAAATTATTATAAATAAAAATTGTAAGTAAAAATGATGAAAGTATGATAAACAAAACAAATTATAAAATAATAATAATAATAATAAATAATATAAATATAAATAATAATATTGTTATTTTTTTTTTTGCATTTTGGAGAAGGGTTAGTGGTTTTTTTTTTGTTACTTTCAACATGAGTTATCAGCTCCGTTACAATTACCGGTAATGATAAAACGATTATCCGTACACTAATAACACCAAAATATAATCTAAAGGGAAATATGTTATTTATAATTACAATTAAATTAATTAATACAAAACTCAAGATGGTCCGTTAAGTTAAAAAGTAAAATTAACTTGAACTTATATTGTATTAACTCGATTATGCCATACAAGTTTATAATTATCGTAGTCTTTATATAAAAAGTGTTCATTGTTTTGTTTTCGTTTTAACGTAACGTTTTTAAAAGAGTTTATTGAGAAATTTTCTTTTTTTCCTGTAAACACAACAACGTTGGACTTTTATCTAATTTATGAATTGTTTAAATTTGAAATTCCAGTATATTCATTCATTATAGTTGCATATTTTAAAAAGCTAACTGTTAATATATGTCTTAAAGGGATTGGAAGTAGTAATTTATTATGGGGTTGTATATAGGCAATTATTTGATTTAATCGCGTGTTTGTGTTAGTAGTATTTGGTCTTTAGTGTGTGTAAATACGTTTGGCGTAATAATGATGGTGTGTTCATCTGCACGCACAGGCACATGTCAATAAATGCGTCCACCGTATTTAAAAAGACCCTTGATCCCATTTCCAATATACCGATACATAATACCGATTGTTCTAGTGATACGACAAGGATTATGAAAACTGATCTGAATTCGTTCTGATATCTACTTTAGAACGATTTTCCCACTTTTTTTATTTTTTCTCTTAATTTTTGAAAACGTTGCAACTGTCAATTTTCAAGTGTCCGAATTCCTAACGTAATTTTAAGCGGAAAAAAAAATAAAAAATTTGAGAAAATCGAAAATTACGACAAATTCAGATCAATTAGTATAATAATTCTTATCGCATCACTATATCCATCCGTACGTTGGAAATAGAAATGGTTCAAGTTGTTACGTTTCGTGTGTGTTAGAGAGAGACAGGCAATCGCCGCTTCCTATCCCCTTAAATCTTAATAATATATTAAAATTATATAAAATGTTTGTTAATAGTTTTATAACTTCTATACTATATATTCCTATATAATGATTATTCATTATTATTAAGTTAAAATATTAATTTACTTTACATATATAATATATACCTATGTATTATATACATATGTATTTTATAATTACATATTATATTAATTGTTAAAACTTATAATACATCATATAATAATTAAGTCATGTCCAAAATATTTTATTAATTATGTCAGTTTTTTTTTTCTTATACAAAATATTTCTTTTGTATTTTATTTGTATTTTATTTTATTTTTTGTACTTTGTTTCTATTTTTATTTCGACTTAATATAAATTTATATTCTTATATCTGTTATCAAACACCATCTGAACTATCGACTATAATTAAAATTTTATAAACTATGCACCTTCATAATATTTGTTTATAATTATTGTCATAAATGTTATTTACACACACATTTATTTGTTACGATTGTAAATTATTGTATAATAACGACCAAAATATTATGTTTATTTATAATAATAATTACCGTCTGAATTAGGTCCGAAGACTTTAAATTTGATAATTTATGTTCATAATTTGTATACAATATTATCGTCATAAATATATTATGTTGTTTACCACAATAATTGTAATTTATTACGTCACTATACACTTTTAATATTATTTATATACATATTATTTAAATATTATAATATTAATGTTCTATGTAGAATTATTTATTATAACTCGTCATACGTAATGGTATTTCCGTGGTGTATCTAGAATTTTATTTAAAGGAGAGGTGGATCTAAAAAATGTATAGTAAACCACATTCATCCCCTTTCTTTATAGAAATATATAAAAATATTTTATAGTGCAACATTCAATATCTGACCAAATTTTATCAAAATTTAAAATAAATATTATTTATTTTTTCGATAAAATAGATGTTCGTTTTTAGATTCTTAGCAAAACGAGGAATGTATTATTTTTATAATAATGTAATTTTTTTTGTTCTGTTCATACACCAAATTCTTTAAGAAGTTCTTCAATCATGTTACATGCAGCATCATTTTCCGGTAGAAAATTGTATATGTTGGTATTTTAAAAATGTCATTTTTTCGATAAAAGCGTAAGAAAAAATAACCAAAAAATTAAAGCACGATTTTATTAAAATCGAATATGGTTTTTTCATTGTTATTTCGTAAATAATAATGATAAAATCTCGACATTTTGACACAAAATGTACCTAAATACATTATAAATGTCAAACAAATTTTCAATTTTTTTTCACAATATTGGGCTATTTATAACAATTAAAAAATTTTAATGCAATATTAAAAATGCATCATATTTTTATCTATATTTAAAAAATCATAAAAATTGGTACACCAAAATTTTTTAAATATACATTTCAATTTTTTGATATGTATTATTTGAGTATGAAAATATGTTCGAATTTCGGAGAAAAAATTACTTGACATTTTCACTAAAATCGTATATAAGTATGAAGTTGACGTAGAGTAATTTTGAAAATTTTCCCCCAATTTCGGGATACTTTTATCAATTTAAAATTTTAAAGTTTTTTTATAAAAGAGTTAATTTTAGTTATAACTGATAGTAACCTTCGTTCTGAATTATTTTATCGATAGAAGTGACTTATCATTGCTTTCAAATTCAATATATCCACCATGAGTATTCTATCCAACGAGCGAAATGCATCCATCCTCTACTGACCGGCTCTTTACTATAATTACCTGTGACGATGGGAGTTAGGATACTCATCATTGAGCCACAAGGCATATTATAGAATATTATTTACATATACTGTATATAATTTTAGTCTATTTAATAATCTTAATAGTCTACGTAGGTATCTGATATACAGTTTTTTTTATTGATTGTAAGAGATAAGATTATAAGAATTGTGAAAAACACTTTTAAAAAATTATTTAAATATCAACTTATATTATATAAACATGTATATAGGTATTTCAAATTAATTTTTTTTTGAATTTCCAAAACTATTGTACATAGAAATAGTATATATACTATATAGAGTATATTGAAATATATAAATGTAAATAACTTGAAAACATATTTATTATAACTGAACCGAAATAAAGTATTTGAATACAAGTAATTAAATAAAAGTACAGACTTTTAATAAAAGTTTATTTTAAAATAGGTATTTCTTAAATATACTATTTTTCTGAACAATTAACCAGTATTATAAATACGTATAAAACATTTTGAATTTTGATTCTAAAATATTTAAATAATTTATAGGTACAATAGAAGTTTGGTCTGTAGTCTGTACTGAGCTAAATATTCGCAAATTAATTTAGAAAATAATGCATATTACATATATAATATAATATTTAATAATTCGTGTTATTTTCAGAAGAT
Organism: Pemphigus obesinymphae; assembly: GCA_025469235.1. Lineage (NCBI taxonomy): Eukaryota > Metazoa > Arthropoda > Insecta > Hemiptera > Aphididae > Pemphigus > Pemphigus obesinymphae. Next base: position 15,172 of record JAIPRL010006634.1, read on the forward strand.
TGATTGCAGTTAAAAACGAGCAAAATCACTCAAAATGTATCTCGTTTAAACTTTTATTGGCATTATTCGGTATCACATTTCTATTTACAGGAATAATCATGGCTTGTATGTGGCCACGGATTTCAGATGGCTTAATGCAAAACGTAAAGCTTAGTTTTATATTTACCAACACATTATTAAAGCAAATATATATATATATATATATATATTTAGAATAATGTAATAAAGTTAAATATTAAATTTTATAAAAAAAAAACTATAAAAAAGATGGTAGGTATTGAAAAAAAGATTAGATGGAACACACAAAAGTGTAATAAAAATTTGAGTTCCGTAAAATTCATATTTAGTAATTAACCATGTCTAGGGACAAAATAGCAAAATTATAAATAAATATTTCTTTTGTTCAACTTTATATTTAGAAAAAATACATATTAAGTTATTAGATTCATAATAAAATATAAACGAATTTGCATACCTTCGCACCTATACTATTTAAAATACTCAAAATTATTTATTTTTTTAAAAAAATTAATTTTTACATAATGTTTTAAATTATCAGATAGATAAATTCGGAGAGTACATAGCTTTAATTATAATGCTCTCAAATCCATGACTTCCAAAATTAATTTTATACTAATTAAACATAGATTTCCAAGGTTTATTTTAAAGTACAATACTTAATATTGTATACAAAATTAAAATACTATTCCTTGATCACAGCAAAATGTGTTAACAATTGAACTATTTTTATAGGAAAGTTAAAATTTTTACTGCAAAATTTACATTTACAGTACTAGCCAAAATTCACGGAATATTATATTCTTAAAAATATTCAAATAACATTTTTGTTTTACAGTTTTTTTTTATTACCAGAAAATCCCGCAACATATTCATTACCCTCAACAATGGTCTAGTATATTGACTCTTATTAAAAATATAAATATCAAAATTGGGATTAATTTTCAAGATTTCGACTATCCGTAATTCGTCACGTTATGTCATAAATGTCTTATGTTATATCAAAATATATAGGTGATTACAATTAAATAAATATTACTCTTATACATCACGTTATCCCCTATGTTCTCCCCCAAATCAAGTACCTACTGACTAAATATACCTATTTCATAATTAATATGGTGTTTATAACCAGGTTAGATGATATATAATTATGCATACGACAACTATATGTTTAGGTTCTTATTTTCATAGTATAAAACTTATCTTTTTGATTGACTTATCCATTGTTTTAAATTATTGTACTAAGATATATGGTACATATATATAAATGTATATGTATTTTTATATATATGGTACATATATATAAATGTATATGTATTTTTACCACCCCAAGGGGTCCGGATTTCAAACAATTTTATTGATATAAAAAAAAAAAAAACATTGAGTATAACAACTAATAACCCATATATTATCTAATATATTTTTTTTAATAAAATGTAATCATAGTATATGTTTTAATATCGTAAAAGGTTTAATAATATGAAATTAATAAAATAATATGTATGTCAATTCAGTATTAGAAGAATAACTTTTATATAATGAAGTAAAATATAATGTTTTTAATTATATTTTTTAATTTAAATATATTTATAATACTAAAGATTTCGCAATTCATTCTTTATTCTAAAACATAAGTATCTACATTTTTTATTTTACTTATTTTTTTTTTTTATTAATTATTAAAAAAAAAAAAAACAAAAAAAAAATAAGTAATTGTAATAAAATTATTATCTTTGTTTATTTAAAGAAAAATTTAACTTATACCTTTGTAATTAGTTCGTGTATTGTAATTTTCTTCATAAACATTATTTCGTAATATTACTATAAATATTTATTAATCTATTTAACCTGAATATTTTCAAACTTTTAAATAACTTTGCTATTTGTATTTTTCAGTCACTAAATTTAGAAAATAAAACTCAAACACACAAGTATTGGCAACAAATTCCTATACCACTTTATATGCATGTATACTTGTTTAACTGGACGAATCCTGAAGAAACGATTCAAAATGGAATCAAACCAATTCTGCAACAACTAGGACCCTATGTTTTTAAGTATGTGAAATATTAATATTTTATACATTCGTTATATTTTCAGACCAAAAATTAAATTCGGAATCAGTATCAATCGGCATAATATAATATATATAATATATTATTATACATGTATATTATTAATTATTATAGTAACCTCGGTTATTAACACTAATATATATCTGTGATAGTAATAGAGACATAATTTGTGGAATAAAAGGATGTAGGTAGTATATTTGCACCCCATGATTAATTAATCAAATTACTTAAATTATCTTCTGAATTCACTTCTTTCTAAACGTATATTTATATAAAAAAATATTAAATTAATTCTTCCAAAATTGTATTTAATATTTTCACAATATTGCTCTACACGTAACGATAAAATGTAACGAAAATATTTTAATATTTATTGGTAATGATTTTGCCATTAGGCAATGCGATGTAATTATTGTTGGATTTGTTGAAAGAGAATAAGCAATAATTAATTTTACTGGCTATATTAAAATAAATTTTAAAAATGTGGTAAGTATGGGGTAAAAGCATTTTGCTCATTGGTTATATTAAATTTGAAAGCTATAAAAAATCAATTGCTTTCTATCAAACAATTTTGAGCATAACTAGGTACAATATAAATAGCTATTACATAGTCAAAAAAATTTTAATATGGCACCACTATAATATATATTATTAGCTTGAGTGTAACACCCATACGTATTGTACAATTCCTTTTGAGTGAGACTACTTATTAGTGCAACACCTTTTGAGTTGGATACCTTGAGCGTGTAATATTTTTAAAGTGTTATCTTGTAAATGTAACTCTTTTTTTTTTTTAGTGAAATTCGAATACCTCAGTTTATGTATTTTATTGGAATCCGTAATATTAGGAAATCAATGATTATTGGAAAATAATATTGTAAATTAATCAATTTTAAAAATATTCCACATATGGTGGAAAATGACCTTAGCTTTCTAAAAGACAGTCCTTTATGCCCTAAAGTTTTTCTGGTGAATAAGTGGGTAGGTAATCAAAAAATGTATGGAATTTACTATTTTCTAGTTATTAAAAGAACTCGAACCTCGTTTTTTTCGATTTTTACCTGAGTGTAACGGATTGTATACAACATCATAACTACACATCAATATAAATTACAATTTTGAAAAATAACCCGATATATATATACAATATACATAAATATATGAATATAAGTCTAACGATTTAAAATACATTTACCGTTAAATATAATGTGTGCATAATAAAAATATTATAAGTATAATAATAAATATAGGTTTTTAATATAATATAATATACCTAATCTGCAAATGTGAAGTCAGGCGGATACTTAGGAGTTCACGAGTTTTTATGTAAGCATTATCATTCCGTGAAAATGTTTGGTAGTCGATTTAAATATCGTTATACCTATAATTTCTATAAAAAAATAAAATAAATATTATACTAAATCAATATATTCTTTGCTCCACTCAAAAAAAAAAAAAATAAATAAAATGTTATTAATGATTAAAAATGTTAATTTACAAATAATTGTAAATGGAAATGAATAGCACTATTTGTGCCATATGATGAATATCTCTATAACATTATTATAGTTAATCCAAGGTAAATTTATTTTGCATCTATTAAAAAAATTTTAAATTACAGTTTTGAATAAAGATGAAAATAAAATAATATCGTGTCTGTTTGTTTTTAGAGAAAACCATACCAAAGTGGATATAGTTTTAAATGACAATGGTACAATAACATTCAGGCAGTTAAAAAGTTGGCAATTCGATCACACTCGTTCAAACGGCTCGTTGTCTGATAGTGTTACTACCGTTAACATCGTGCTTAATGTAATTTTGTTATTTTATCCTACAATAAACAAGTCCATTTGGTGTTTTTTAATTGCATATCAATTTGTCGTTTTTTTTTTTTTTTTTTGTAGATATTGGGTGAAAAGTTACAAGCCATTGATAAACACTGGATATTTGTTTTGGCTAACTACTATTTAAAAATATCAAATATTTACAACCCTTACTTGACAAAGACAGCCGGAGAATTAATTTTCGATGGTTACGATGATCCAATTTTGGATATTATGGATATTTTAAATTTTATTGCTCCCATTAATGTACCGTTCAAAAAAGGTGGATGGTTATTCGGTGTAATAAAGAGTTTTATTGAAAAAATTAATAATTACCTATCTATTTTATCAACTAATTGCGTACGTATATTAAAAAAAAAAAATTATAAATGCATTTATTATAGATGAATATGACTACTACAGCGGATGGATTGATTAACATGTTCACTGGAAGAAAGGAAATTGAAAAAATCGGATTGGTGCATTCAGTTAATTATAATACAATTCTGAATGTGTTTAATAAAGATTGTAGTTATACAAAAGCTTCTTTGGGTGATATATGGCCTGAACACACTTCTGCAAAACCAAATATGTCAATGTATATACCAAGTATTTTCAGGTGTGTTGAAGTATAAAAAGCCAGTTAGTAGGGAATGGAAGTATTTCGCTCGTCACAAAGACGAATCTAGTGGGGAAAAGTCCATGGATTCTAGACTAGGTTCTGAATTTATTTTTGTTTTAAAATTTTAAGCATTTTTTTTTTTTAAAAATATTATATAAAACTTAATATAATAATATTTGTAGGACTTTTAAAATGGATCTCTAAAAAAAAAAAAAAAAAAATTCTGACGTGCCTGGATTGCCAGATAGTAAACTTATAGTGGATGTATTAAATTTTAAAGCACTTTTATAGCATTACAACCTTTATGGAACGGGTTATTAATACCCAAGACAATTTATGGAAAGTTCCCATTTCGGTCGCCGACTGTCCGGGAAGGTCTACGGGCATTTTGTTATATTATGAATGCTTATGCTATCCGCCAGGAATCAATCGAGAGCCAATTTGAATTATATAAATTATAAAATCAATATATAGCCAAGGGGGACCTTAGGGGGCAAGGGTGAGAGCGGATATACTTATTATATTATCATACATATTTTTTGATATTTATTATAATTAAATCTGATGATATAATATGTTATATATTATAATCTTTTTATACTATGATCAAATAAAATATTCTTGTCATACTACCTCCCCCATGGTGTAGCGTTATATAATTTTTTTGGGAAATACCCTTTTTTACTTATATTATTACTTTTTTCGGTGCAATTTACTGAAATGTTATAAAAAATATGGGGTGACTAAAAACCACACAAGGAGGCTTAACCTATTTTTATAATGCCCCTCTTATAATTAAAAATGATTAGACTCTCCTTTAAAAATCGTATTAAAATGTATAACGTGAATTGTTTTTATACGAATAAATAATAAAATGAATCCCGTCGGGAAGTTCCTAATAGGTATCATTTAGGTACAAAACAGAATGTATGAATTGATCCGATCCTATCAGTCAACTCCCAGGCGGGTCTATTATGTTCCTGGCAAGAAATTCTTATTGGGAACCAAATGGGCAAGAAATTGAAGATTCCCAAGAGGGTCTGTGGTATTAGGGTAATGATAATTTTTTTTTTTTTTTTGGCGATAAAACGTGATAAAACAATTTTGAACAAAGTCCTGTGTAATAATATTTTCCAATTTATAATAAATATATTATAATAAATTTATAAATAAAATAGTTTACTGTTACTTTTGATACCTAGTTTTCCTTCATGTTTAGAAAATCCTTGTAAAAATTGAAAAATAATCTATATAAAATAATAACTGCAATAAATTTGAAACTAAAAAATAATAATCGTATGTATAAAAATAACGAACCGAATTTCAAAATATTATAAAAATTATTGAAAAATGGTAAACAAGTTTAGAAATGTTTATATAATAACCTCATATCAATAATAATATATCTAGTACTTTAGTGAATATTATATTATAACTTGTATGCTTCTGATATTATAATTTACCAATTTATAATAACTTCCGGTAAATCGAAAAATTAACTATTAGAATAAATTTGTTACTAATAATTTATTTTTATTAATCATTTATTAACCAATATATATTTATATATAATCAATGGTAAATGAACCTGTAACTTGATAATGGCTTACGGTAGAATCTAGTTGTTATTTATAATTTTTTTTAAATACTCAAGGTACATTTTTTATAATATATATGTATTTGTTTTTAAATGAAAATTGTAGAAAATAGTGAAACTCTTTTATAAATTGGAAAATAATACTACATCAAACTTTCCTCAAAATCGTTTTATTAGAAGAAATTATTTATTATTAGCTTTAAATTTAATACATACATCACGAATATCCTATTCAACGAGCGAAGTGCTTCCACCGCCTTCTAATTTCATTTTTTGAGTTAATATTGTTTATCCCACTTATTCCGACTGACATTTATTGAGTATACGATAATAATAATTAATTGAAAATATAATTGATTCTATAGTACAATTACTATGACAAATAAAAACCATATATATGTTAATGGCATACAAGGTGTCAAATTTTCTGCTGAATTGGATGTGTTCAACAACACTTGTTATTGTCCATCAACCGGATGTCCATTACCTGGTATACGATCATTAAGTTTGTACGGAGATAGTATATCATCTGTATATATATCGTTTCCACATTTTTATTTGGCCGATAAATCGTACAGAGAACTCATAATTGGCATGGAACCTAATCAGGATTTGCACGAATTTAGTATGATTTTGGAAAATGTAAGTTTTTGTATATAAATGAACCACGTAATATAGAGTGTAACAAAATTATCTTACAAATACTATAACTTTTATACTAATCAATATTTTAAAATTCTTAAAATATGTACCTATTTTTATTATTGTTATACATTCTTGTAATACAAGTAATACCTAATTAAAAATGTATAAATTATTAATATTTCAAGAAACCATAAATCAAAAATTAAAATTAGGCATTAGCGTTTTGTAAATCTAATTTTCTAATTTGTTTTCAAATATAAAAAAATGTCAACAAAAACGCACTTAAAGACCTCTTTAAGTGAATTTATATTATAATACAGATAAAGAATAGTATTTTAATGGTGCCCTAATCGGTGTTTTTAAAAATAATAATTGGCAAAAAACGAAATTCTTTAAAATTTTTTAAAAGAAAGTAAAATATGAAGAAATATAATGAAATTAGTGTATTTAACTATTTAATGTGGATGATTCTAATACATTATATTCTATTGATTTATAAATAGATGTTAAAATTCTAAATCTATTCCATTTTAAAATGCATTTTTTTTTCTTTAAATATATTTGGAACAAATATCGTGATTTCACAATATTTAAAAAAAATTCACTCGGGAAATTTTTAGTTTTTATATTTCCATTTTTCTTGGAATTATTTGTAAATTGCTTATAGAGAACTCTTTAATGTGGCGATTATAGAACTTATTTACTAAGATTCAGTCATTTATTTTTCCAAATGTATTTAAGTTTTTTAACATTTAAATGATGTTCTTTCTAATCGATGTTGAATCAAAATTAATATCGATTCATTTTCCTCGTTGAAATAATACCTAATAATAGTACAAAATACAAAATTGTTTTATCGTTCAATCTAAATATAAACAACGTTTCTATATGTACATTGTACATACTATTGGTCTTAAACAAATTAGAATAATATTCACATTTTCAAAAACTAAAAATTATAAAAGGAAATAAATATTATAATTGGTGAAAACTTTTAAAACTCAAACAATATACAAAATAATACAAAATTGTATTTATAAAATAACTTTTTTAACATTAAAAAAAAAAATTAAAATATTAAAATATTGAATAGAATAAAAAACTATTGAATCTGACAGATATTATAATCTTCTTCTAAAAGAGTTACAACAAATTGATATTATTTGTTTAATATAATATTATAGGATCATTCAATACCGCTTCGTGTAACTGCTAGACTACAATTTAATGTTAAGCTGCGTCCAATCAAAGATATTACGTAATTACATTTTTTATATATTCTTTCATATGTTTTGAAGTAAGTACTTATATAACTTCAGTATTAATATTATTATTATTATTTTATTTTTGTTATAGAATTTTGAAGAATATAACAGAACTTTACTTACCTGTATTTTGGTTTTCCGAAAACGTTGAAATGCCACGCAATATATCCGAACAATTTTTGATGATTACAAATGTAATGCCAATTTTTATTACTTACTTGTGGTTTACACTGGCCTTTATTGGATCTATTATGCTAATCAATAGTATTTATATGTGGTCTACAAAAAAAGTAGGTCATTAAAATAAAGCATCTCCCAATTATTTACAAGTCTCAAGTTTCAAATATTTTATAAATTATATACCTATACTACTATAATTATTGTTTAGAGTATACTGTTGGCTGTACTGTAGTTAGTTTTAGTGATAATATATTATGTTTTTGATAATGGACTTTTTTTGAAAAAGTGTTGGTGGATATAATAAAGTAATTCCATGTACATGTCTTGGCTTCTAACATGACTTATTTTCATCTATCCTAATCCTATCAATTAGAATACAAAACATAGTGTCAGGTGTAAAAATCGTAAAATTGTAATATTAGCTGGAGCCTGGAAGTGCAGTATGGCGGATGTGTCGATACAACATGCGATGCCAGGACCAATGAGCTTTGAAGGTAATATAGCTAATAGCTGGAAAGTTTGGTTCCAGAGATTCAAAATATCTCCTAGCAAACCAGAAAGAGTCTGCTAAGTCGCGAGTTAAGACGGCTATGCTTCTCAATTTTATTGGAGAAGAAAGTATAAGAATCTTTAACACGTTTACATTTAATAGTGACGATGAACAAGAAAACTATGATCAAGTCGTCGAAAAATTTAAAGAGTACTGTGAACCTCGAAAAAATGTAATATATGAATGTTCAAATTTTACAAATGTTCTCAAAAACCAGAACAGTTGTTTGATAGTTTCCTAACTGAACTTAAAAGTATTGCAAACTTATGTGAGTTCTCCGATGTAGATGAAATGGTGCGAGACCGTATCGTAATGGGCATCACAAATGGCGCAATGCAAGAGAGGTTGCTGAGAGAAAGTGACTTAACGCTCAAAAAAGCAATAGACCTATGCAGAACAACAGAAGCAGCCAGAGTTCAACACCAGGAAATGGAGTGTAAAAGTGTCGTGTTGTCTGTCAAGGAAGGAACAAGAAGACATCAATCACAGAAATGGATGAAAAACAACCAAGGACAAGTGAATAGTTCAAAACCAGAAGGTCAAAACGGTAATAAAATTAATAAGTTTAAAACTAATTTCGATAATAATGTTAATGACTATTTGTACAAGTGTAAAAAATGTAATAGAGAACATGGCCTTAAAAACTGTCCAGCATTTGGGAAAAGCTGTAATTTATGTAAAAAGTTAAATCATTTTTCGGTAGGATGTAAAAATAATAAAAAAGTACAACAAGTAACTGAGGAAGACTGGACCAAAAGTTCTAGGGATAGTGATTTTAGTGGAGTTTTCAAAATAGACACTATAATGAAGGTACAAAGTATTGAAAAAGCGTGGTGGCATGAGGTTCAAATAAATAACTATAAAGTAAAATTTAAATTGGATACTGGAGCGGAGGTGAATTTAATCCCTTACACAGTATTTAATAAAATTAAGAATAAAAATGATGTAATTTTAAACTATGAATCTATAATTGAAACATATGGAGGATTTAAAGTTAAACCGTTAGGGTTGGTAAAACTCAAGTGCTACACAAAAAATAATGTAAGTGTACTTGAATTTTTATTAGTGGATGACAGGTCTACACCTATTCTAGGACTTGAAGGATGTGTGGAATTGAATCTAATAAAAAAAGTGGAAAAACTCAATAGTTTAGAACTTAAAAATAATATGAGCAGAGAGGAATTTATAAAATTTAATAAAGATGTTTTTGACGGTGTGGGAAAATTTGATAAGAAATTTTAAATACAAATTAAAGGTGTTGTTCCGGTTATAAAAGCAGGAAGAAGGTTGCCACAGGTGATAAAAGAGCGACTAAAAGACACATTAATACAGTTAGAGAGTAAAGAAATAATAAGTAAAGTTGACTACCCAACTGACTAGGTTCACAATATAACCATAGTGGAAAAACCAGGAGGAGCCTTAAGAACATGTCTGGACCCTTTAGAGTTAAATAAAGCAATTCAAAGAGAGCATTATCCAATTCCGATGTCTGATGAAATAATTCCGAATTTCACCGGGAAAAGGTGGTTTTAAGTACTGGACCTGAAAGATGGATTTTGGCATATGGAACTTACTGAAAAGTCTAGTGACCTTTGCACGTTCCAAACACCTTTTGGTAGGTGGAAGTTTAAAAGATTTCCATTTGGGCTAACATCTGCTCCAGAAATTTTTCAAAAGAATAATGAGGAAACGTTTAAAGGTATCGCAAATGTGCAAATATATTTTGATAACTTAGTGATTTATGCGGAAAATGAGTTTGAGCATGATAAAACCCTTCAACTAGTAATTGATAGAGCTAGAGAAAAAAATTTTAAATTTAATATTAAGAAATTACAGTATAAAGTTCATGAATTTAAGTTCTTAGGCATGATTTTTTCTGAGAAGGGAATGACTTTAGATAAAGAGCAAGTAAGATCGATTTTAGAATTATAAATCCCTAAAAATAAAAAAGAATTATTAACAATATTGGGTATGTTTAATTACTTAAATAAATTTATTCCTAATTATTCGAAGTTAACAGAAGTGTTAAGACATTTAATTAAAAATGAAACTGAGTGGCAGTGGTCTGAGGTACACAGTAAGGCGCTAAAAGAGTTAAAAATTAAAGTGTCACAAGCACCAGTATTAAAAATATTTGATAGTAGAAGTGAAATTACTATTCAGTGTGATGCTTCCAGTCATGGACTTGGGGCATGCCTGATGCAAAATAACCAACCTGTTTCCTTTAATTCAAGAGCTCTTACGGACTGTGAGAAACGCTACGCTCAAATAGAAAAGGAGTTATTAGGAATAGTGTTTGGTTGTGAAAAGTTGCATAATTTCATTTATGGTAGAAAAGTTAAAATCCTAACTGATCATAAACCACTACTAGGGATAGTAAAGAAGGATTTAAATAAAGTATCGGCAAGGTTACAAAGAATGTCGTTAAAGCTGTTGAAGTATAACTTAACATTAGAATATATTCCTGGCCCTAAGATGTTTGTAGCAGATACTTTGTCGAGATTTCACATATCTGATAACGTTAAAGATGACCCAGACATGAAAGATGTG